>PVHX01002648.1:0-162540 GCA_004024805.1 Geosciurus inauris | reverse complement strand
CAAAAACAGCATGGTACTGGCACCAAAATAGACATGTAGACCAATGGTACAGAATAGAAGACACAGAGAGTAATGCACATAAATACAGCTATCTCATACTAGACAAAGGTGCCAAAAACATACATTGGAGAAAAGATAGCCTTTTCAACAAATGGTGCTGGGAAAACTGGAAATCCATATGCAGTAAAATGAAACTAAATCCCTATCTCTCACCATGCACAAAACTCGACTCAAAGTGGGTCAAAGACTTAAGAGTTAGACCAGAGACCCTGTGTCTAATTGAGGAGAAAGTAGGCCCAAATCTCCATCACGTTGGATTAGGCCTTAACAAGACTCCTATAGCACAAGAAATAAAAGCAAGAATCAATAAATGGGATGGACTGAAACTAAAAAGCTTCTTCTCAGCAAAAGAAACTATCAAGGAGGTGAGCAGAGAGCCTACATTCTGGGAGCAAATTTTTGCCCCACGCATATCAGATAGAGCACTGATCTCCAGGATATATAAAGAACTCAAAAAACTTAACATCAAAAAAACAAACAACCCAATCAATAAATGGGCTAAAGAGCTGAATAGAAACCTCTCAAAAGAAGATATACAATCAATAAATATATATATGAAGAAATGTTCATCATCTCTAGCCATTAGAGAAATGCAAATCAAAACTACTCTCAGATTTCATCTCACACCAGTCAGAATGGCAGCTATCCAAAATACCAGCAACAATAAGTGCTGGCGAGGATGCGGTGAAAAAGGTACACTCAAACATTGCTGGTGGGATTGCAAATTGGTGCAACCAATCTGGAAAGCAATTTGGAGATTTCTTAAAAAACTTGGAATAGAACCACCATTCAATCCAGCTATCCCACTCCTTGGCCTATACCCTAAAGATTTAAAAACAGCATACTACAATAAAGCAGTCACCTCAATGTTTATGGCAGCACAATTCACAATTGCAAAACTATGGAAGCAACCCAGATGCCCTTCAATAGATGAATGGATAAAGAAACTATGGTACATATACACAATAGAATATTATTTAGCAATAAAAGAGAATAAAATTATGGCATTTGCAGGGAAATTGATGGAATTGGAGAACATTATGGTTAGTGAAGTAAGCCAATCCCAAAAAACCAAATGCCGAATGTTCTCTCTGATTAATGGATGAGGATACATAAGGGGGGTGGGAATGGGGAACATAGGAGAAATGGAGGAACTCTGGATGCAGCAGGGGGGAGGTGGGGGGAGGAAAGGGGAATGGGTATAGTAATTATGGTTGATTGAGAGGGTCATCACTACCTTTGGTGCATGTATGAAGACACAAATGGTGTGACTTTATCTGGTTTGCAACCAGAGAAATGGAAAAATTGAGCTATGTATATGTACTATGACTTGAAACGCATTTAAATAAAATAATTAAATTTAAAAAATCATTATTTAAATTCTGACTTCAGCTTTCAATGAGCTGGGAAAAATTCACAAACCGTATTCTGTTTTAATCAGAACTTTTCTACTGCTACTTAAGTAACTGTAAGGACTAAGGCATCTTTGAATCCTTAGCACTTAAAAGGGAGCTAGGTGTGTAGTAAGAATGTAATGAGTGAATATCAAATAAAAGAATACATTTATATATTGATTATTAACAACTACTTCATCCTCCTCCTCCTCCTCCTCTTTGGTACTGGGAATTGAACTAAGGGGCACTTGACCACTGAGCCATATTCTCAGCCCTATTTTTTATTTTATTTAGAGACAAAGTCTCACTGAGTTGCTTAGTGTGATTACTAACTTCCATTTGTAAAAATTTAAACGTCACTTTCCTACCAGGAAAGTTGAGGTCCTCTGCCCAATTTTACATCTCAAAGACTTATAATTGTCTTTTCTTCTTGATTATCTGCAACATGTGTACACAAACACACATACAAATGCCATTTAATTGTAGACCATGGTTTTCTGCATTTCAGGAGCACATTACAGTCAAATGAGGAACTTGAAAAAAATATCATTTCTGGGCTTCTCCCTATACACATTACATTAGACTCTGGGTGAAATGGGGACACTTTTCCAGATGATATTCCACTGTGTGGCACTAGAGAGAATCATTGCTCTAGATAAACAACTAAACTAAGAAAATTATAAATTCATTTTAGTTTATTACAATAAACTGTAATAATACTATTGTTTGGTATCTATAGTTATCATCTGCGAATGCCCAGTAGAATATTGTATTCATTGATTTATTAACTGCTTAAAGCTCTAAGAATGGCGGCAAAGTAATTATAATATACATTACCTATTATTGATTTATGAAGTGTCTTAGATCTGTAGTATTAATAATTAAGGTGGCTTATGGGTAAGAATCCAAACTTAACTAATGCTTCTTGGTAACCTAAATAGAGATTTAGTATCTTGGAAGTTTTATGTACCAGAATTCTAAATAGGCACAGTGAGAGTAACAATAAAGCAATTAAGCTCATCTATTCTTGAAACTTTCTAGCTGCTGACAGTGAACTAACCTAAGCTGACCCTTACTAATAGAACTGCAGGTATAATAGAACTGAGGATGGATGTTTGAACAGATTCATATTGTTAAAGATTGCTCCATAGGTTACACAGGGAGAAAATAAACATTCTTTGCTTGTTGTTCAAAGATTTAATGTGATACACTATTGACTGACTTTGGTTGATTAATAAGTCATTAAATAAGAGTCTGAAGCTAATTCTGACAATGGAATATGTTATGGTGGATATCTGTCATCTCCAATGCACTCATTACAAAAATTATAATTATGAATGAAAAGCCTTTAGAGATAAAAAAGAGAACTTAATTTAAAATTCTACTGCATTCGGCTGAATTCCATGAAGTATACAACAAGCTGTTTAGTAAGAGTGCTAAATCCTTAGCTAAATAATTCCTCGTTTGAATGAGAACTCAGGATATATTGGTGCCACTGAGTGTGTTGAAAAGATGTCAGCTAGAGAGAATGAACTGGTTGTACTTGTTAGGGGGACAAGTAAGATAGAGCAAGAGTTGTGAGCTGCAGGATCTTTTGGTGTGGAGTCTTAAAATCATAACAAGTATCACTATTTAATACAAATTCTATTTAGTAGGGGCATTTTTAAAAATTCTAATTTAAAAACATGAACTTGGAGTCAGAAAAACCTTGGTTCAAATCCTGGCTCCATCATTTAATAGGCAGTGCAGATATGGTTAAGTTACTTCACCTATTTGAAGCTGAGTATCATAATTTGTAAAATGTACCTATTTCTCCTGCCAACCTCATTAGGTGGTTTTGAAGAAAAATTAAAATAGTGGAAAGGGATTAAAACTTGAGAATGCTAAGTAAGTGTGTAGCAGACACTACTGGTAGCCCATCCAAGAGCACTGTCTGCTTTGTTCTTGCAGGGCAGAACCTTCCATTTATTTAGATATTCACTCAATCCCTATTGATTAAGTCATGATTAATCTGATTTGATCTTGGTGACCCTGGTTGCCTCTTAGCTTTTGCAAAAGGAAGGGGACCCAATCTTAACTAATGAGCTGTATAAGAGGAGGTTTCTCAAGAGGTTCTATTAAACAGTTATTTTCATATGCTGGCAGAGTAGCAAGATTCAACAGCTTTGGATTTCTAATACATATCTTAATGGTCTGAATTTTGAAGCAGTTTGAGATATAAATCACATACCATATAATCTACCCATTGAAAGTGTACAATTCAATGTTTTTAAATATACTTACAAATCTGTGCAACTTTTTTTTTTTGATGCCAGGGATTGAACCCAGGAGTGCTAAACCACTGAGCCATAGCCCTAGTCCTTTTTAAATTTTTGTTTAGAGACAGGATCTCGCTTAGTTGGTTAGGGCCTCCCTAAGTTATTGGGGTTGGCTTTGAACTTGTGATCCTCCTGCCTCAGCTCCAGAGCCACTGGGATTACAAGCATGCACCACCATGCCTAGCCTGAGCAACTATTACTACGGTCAATTTTAGAATGCTTTCATTACCTCAAGAAGAAATCTTATATTCTTTAGCTCTCATTTTCCTGTCCTTTCTTGCCCCAGCCCTCAACAACCACTGATCTACTTTTTGTCTCCATTAATTTCCCCATTCTGGACTTTTATACAAATGGAAATATAGCATGTGGTCTTTTGTAACTGGCTTCTTTCATTTAACATAATGTTTTCGAGGTCCATGCATACAGTAAGTAACATGTATCAGTATGCATTCATTTTTATAGTATAGTATTCTGTTGTATTTGTGTACTACATTGTTTATCCATTTATCCACTGATGGACATTCAAATTTCCCCTTTTGGCTATTATCAATAACGCTGCTATATACACACAAGTTTATGTATGGACATATGTTTTCATTTCTCTTGCTTATACACCTAGAATTTCTAGGGTCCCTGAAACAAAGGGAATTCCCAGGAATATAGCAAAGGAAACCCTAGGGTGATAACTGTATATCAGGTCTAGAGAACAACAGATCCAGATTGAGCAGAAAGTCAGAAGCCCTGATGAAGGAGGTTTCCAGGAAAAAAATGGAAATGTTATTATAAATCACAGATCTGATTGGCTAGAAAGTTATATGGAGAGAAACAAGCTAAATGTTAGGCCTGCTAGATCACCAGGGAGAACTAGGGCGAGAAACCATCAAGAAGAGCCCTATTGGAGGCAGAACAAACCTTAAATTCGAGCCTCAAAAACTATTCCTAATTTTATTGGATCAGATTGCGGTGCCATTTATATACCAGGGCATTGTCAAACAATCACCAGTAATTAGTAGCGATTAATGAAGGTAGAGGGGGGCTTAAAAGAGAAATAAGGGAAAGAAACAGAGAGATCAGGCTCCAGCATCATGAAATAGATTACCTAAAATGTTTGGATATGAGAGGGATGCCTCATCCAAACTATAACACATGCATATCATTTTTGGTTTATCTATTAAAGATTATTGCTTTGTGGTTACCATGAGGCTTACAAAAACATCTTTTGATTATAACAAGCCATTTTGAAATGATAGCAATTAACATGATAAAAAGAATAAGAACAAAAGAACAAGAGAAAACATCCTCATAGAAAACTCTCTAGTTATGTTTCATTTCTCCCCACATTTTGAATTTTTAATATCTCATCTTACATCTTTCTTTATTGTCTAGTGCTTAACATATTAATGTTGTTATTATTTTTAATTGTTTTGTTTTTAGTCTTCCTACTAAAGACATGAATGGTTTCATACCATGCTTACAATATTACAAACTTATGAATTTGTTTGTACTATTAATCTTATAAATAACTTTTACACCTTCTTATGTTTTCTTCTTACTAACATCTCTTCATTTCAGTTTGAAGACTTTCCTTTAGTATTGCTTGTAGAACAGCTCTAGTAGAGATAATTCCATTAGCTTTTTATTGTCTGGGAATGTCTTCAGCACTCCTTTATTTCTTTTGTATTCTTTATTAGTATTTTTTAGTTATACTTAATTTTAGGATTCATTTTGACATAATTATAAAAGCATGGAATATAATTTACTCTAATTCATTCCCCAATATTTCTGCTTTCCTTTCTCTCCTTCCTCCCTCTGTTCTCTTTCCTCTACTGATTTATTTACTTATCATTTTGTAAAAATCAGTTTCTGTGAATATACATAATGGTGAGATTCATTGTGATATATTCATATATGTACATAAAAAATTTAGGTCAGGTTCACTCTGCTCTTCTTCCCTTATCCCATCCCTTCTCCTCGCCACCCAGTGCCCTTTATTTAGTCCAGCCATCTTTCTTCTATTTTGGTGGAGTTCCCCAACCCCATTCCCTTTCTCTCTCTTTCTCTCCTTGCCCTCTCATTTGGACTAGCTTTTGTACATCAGAGAAACCATTCAGCCTTTGGCTTTTTGAGTCTGGCTTATTTCACTTAGCATGATAGTTTCCAGTTCCATCCATTTACCAGCAAATGCCATAATTTAATTCTTCTTTATTAGCCCTCCTTTATTTCTAAAGGATAGCTTTGTTGTGTATCGCATTCTCAGTTTACAGGTTTTTTTGTTGTTTCTTTAGTACTGTGAAAATTTCATGCCACTTTTTCCTTGACTATTAGATTTTTGCTGAAAAGTCAGCTGTCAGGCAAATTGGGCACCCCAATATATGTTTATTTTTCTCTTGCAGCCTTGATAATCTTCTTTTGATCTTTCACTTTGATTATATGATGCCCTGGGTAGACTGGGTTGAGTTAAATTTTACTGGTGACCTTTGACCTTCCTATACTTGGATATTTATATTGTTCTCTCGGTTTAGAAGTTTCTATTAATATTTTTTTGAATACCTTTTTCCCACTTTGTCTTCTCAAGTCCTTCTTGAATGCCAATAACCTGGATATTTCCTTTTTAAACACTATCCCAAAGTTCCTGTAAGCAATTATTACTCCTCTTCATTCTTTTTTCTTTTTTCTCCTCCAACTGTGTATTTTCCAATAGTCTATTTTTGAGCTCATGAATTTTTTTCTTCCATTTAAATCTATACTGCTATAGATGCCTTCTATCACATTTTAAATTTTGCTGAGTGTATTTTTCAACTCCAGATTTTGTTTGATTTTGGTGAGGGTTACTGCGGATCAAACCCAGAGGCACTTAACCACTGAGCCATATGCCCAGCTGGGACCCATCCCCTTACAGACAGAATCTTGCTTAGTTGTTTAAGGCCTTGCTAAGTTGCTGAGGCTGGCTTTGACTTGTGATTCTCTTGCCTCAGCCTCTGGCATTGAGATTACAATCATGGCACCAATGCACCCAAGTCTGTTTGGTTTTTAAAATTGTATATATTCTTGTAAATTTTTCTGTTAGAATTTTGAAACATTTCTCTGTATTTCTTCAAGTTCACTGATTTTTCTTAAAACAACTGTTTTAAATTTTCTGAGAGTTTTCCCATATTGATACTACTTGGTCAGTTTCTGGCACCTTATTTTGAGCACCTGAAAGCCCTTGATGCTTGTTATTATGGATGTCATCTGGGAATCAAAGGATCAGGCATTTATTCTAGTCTTCCTAATCTGGCTTTGTTTGTACCAGTTTTCCCAGAAATTCTAAGCAGGTTGCTTATTTTCTCTGAGCCTATATTCACTTTCATATTTCAGCACCAGATGTCCAGGTCTAGATTTTCTAGGAGTCTGCTGTTGGCATGTTGTCACTGTTTTAGTATTGGAAGACAATCCACCTAGGTTTATCCTAAATACTCGTTTGGTGTATTGTTCAGAAAGAAACAGGAGAGCACCTTGAGAGAGTAGCCTGTCCCCACCAAGCCTCTCCCAGGGCCAGGGTAGGCCCCAATGCTTCATACACAGTTAAGTACCTGTGGTCAGACACTGCAGGATTCTGCCTGGTTCTTGTCAGTCACCATAGGTAGACCAGCCCTAGACTCCTATGTCAGACCTGTGGCCACTAAAGCTGACAAACTGTATCATCCTCTAAGCCCACAGCCCACAAAAAACCAGCACAACAGTGGGTTAGGATCAAGGCTTACACTTCTATAGTCTGCCTATTGCTGAAGCAGACTTATGATCCATGCCTGCTGCAACCAGACACAGAGTGATGCTAGCTGAAGTAGAAGTCTGATAGACTGGAGCTGCACATTTTCCCATGGCACTAGAAGTCCAGAGACTCCATCCAGGCAGACCTGGGGATGGTAGTTATTAGTATCTGCCCAGTGTTAGATTTTATCAGACCAGCAGTGAGCTTCAGGATTAAGTCTATGCTCATTACCCTCTTCTACCTGCAGTGAATGGGGTCTTGTACCATGCTATGCTGCCAGAGGTTGGGTCTTGCATTATGCTATGGCAGATCCTTTGCCATCTGGGCTGGTGCTAAGCTGGGTTGTGCCTAAGTCTCACAGCCATGAGGACCTTCAGTCTCAGATGTACCAGCTTGCCATGATGTAAGCTAAAACATGAATTTGAACCACTGGGTACAGGTCTCTGCCTGGTGTTATGGCTAATTTAGAATCCTATCTGTGAATATTGGCCTGGCGATAGTCATGCTGCCCAAGACCCAGGAACAGGATGTTAAACAGTTCCTTGGCCATCAAAACTGGTACTAAGTTGGGTTGCACCTGAGTCTCATAGCCACAGGGGACCACGCAGTCTAGGAAGGAGGGTGGATGTTCTTCAGGCCCATCCCAAGACTAGAATTGATTGATGCACAGCAACTCAAATCTGTCCTTCCAGTACATAGGTCTGCACCTGATGCTTGAGCCAGTCTAGTGGTTCTGTCTGTAAACTCTGGCTTGTGTAAAAGGCCTTCACTTTCTTCTAGGTGCTGGATCTTACCACAGCAGGCCTGGCACTGGCATATCAGACAAAACCCTGTGCTAGCTTTTGTAACATGCCCCCCATTAGGTGGACTCCTGCTTCTTGCTCTGCTGCCAGAGGTTGCAGTGGTGGGGTGGAGGCAGTCAGCGGCATGACCTAACACAATTTCAATGGCTGAGTGTACAGATACCAGCTTGATGGTAGGCATAATGGAGCTTTGCCCAGCACTGGATTTCTCCATGGTGAACCTGGTGCTGGGTTTTAAGTCTATGGCCTAGACTTAATTCTTTCTCCCTCCCTCAAGCAGTATGTTCCTCTCTCTATGTTGAGTTGCTTGGAGTTGGGTGAGGGAAAACAGACAACTCTTTGGTTTCTGCTTTCTTCAATGCATCTTTTCATTTTGTTATACTACAAGTTGGCACTATGGTATCTCACCTAATTTTCTTAGTTCTTGTGCAGGTGATTTGGTGTATGAATAACTGGTTGTTCAACTTGGTGTGTTTGTGAGAGAAATCACCAGAGGATCTTACTCAGCCATTATCTTCCCATTTCAACAATTTTTAAATATAAAGTTCAGAAGTGTAAAATATGCTCATTGTTGTGCAACCAATCTCCAGAACAATAATGATTATTTTTAAATCACCTTAGAACTTATTCCTTCAATACTAATTTATATGTGACCATCCATTACTTTTCCATTTTTCTTCTTAAAATGTAACTATCTACTCAATGTTATTCTACTATATATTTCTTGAGACTAGGGACTGAAGATCCAAATTTTAAAGTTTTATATATCCTTCTTTGTTCCTAGCACAATGGCTCACAGAATATTCTACTTCCGTTAACCCTCTTTATACATGTTAGAAGCAGTTTGTCTATCTATGAGAAATCCTGCTGGGATTTTTCATTAGTATTTGCCAGCTGGACCTGAAAATTTGTTTTTCAGAATATTTTAAGCTATGAATGTAACTTTGTGAATGGTTATGACACTACTTAGATTTTCTATTTGAGCTTGGATGGGTTTTGCTAGTTTACATTTGAGGAATTGCACTTCAATGAAGTTGTTAAATTATGTGTGTAGAGCTGTTTACAGTATTTCCATTTTTTTTTTTTTTTTTTTTGGTACCAGGTGTTGAACTCAGGGGTACTTGACCACTGAGCCACATCCCCAGCCCTATTTTGTGTTTTATGTAGAGACAGGGTCTCACTGAGTTGCTTAGTGCCTCGCCATTGCTGAGGCTGGCTTTGAACTTGCGATTCTCCTTTCTCAGCCTCATAAAGTGCTGGGATTAAAGGCTTATAGTATTCTCTTATTATACTTTTAATGTCTGCAAACTTTGTAGTGATGGCCCTTCTCTTATTCCTTATACCACTAATTTGTGTCTTTTCTTTCTTTGTTAGTCTTGATAGAGGCTTATCAATTTTAGTGGTCTTTTTTCAAAGCCCAGATTTCTGCTTCATTGATTTTTCTCATTCAGGTTCACTGACTTTCCTGTGTCATTTCCATTGTGCTACTGAGTCCATCCAGTGAGTTTTAAATTTTGATTATTGTATTTTTAATTTAACATTTTTTCCCATTTGATTCTTTTATTTTCTGTTCTATTTCCTTGATGATATATTCCATTGTAATATTTGTATCTAGAATACTCACAATTGTCATTTGAGAATTTTTATAATAGTTGTTTTAGAGTCTGTTAGATAATTCCAACAGTATAATTTTATAAATGACATTTGTCGATTGCGTTTTCCTATGTGAGTTGAGATTGTTTTCTGTTTCTTCTTATGGCAAATGATTTTGGTTTATATTCCTAGACCTTTGTAATATGATATTGTGAAACTCTGTTTTATTTAAATCCTATAGAGAATGGGAGAATTTTTTTTTAAGCCAGCGATTAACCTGGCTAGGCTTAGACACAAGTGCTAACCTGCTTTCTGTGAGCTGTAGTTGTAGTTCTGAGCTGTGAGTTCAGTTTTAAAGTCTTTGTAGTGCTGTTTGGGTTTGTCCAACCTAATAATTAGTCTTGAACCTGGTAGTATTCTCTTAGCTCAGTTCTCAAAGTCTTTGGTATTCTAATTAGGGTAAGATCCATGCATACACAGTTGAGGGAGTTAAGTCTAAGAGTTCATATAAGGGCTGGGGTTGTGGCTCAGTGGTATAGCGCTTGCCTCACACATGTGAGGCACTGGGTTTGATCCTCAGTACCACATTAAAAAAAAAACAAAAAACAAAATAAAGATATTGTGTCCAACTATAACTGAAAAATATTTTTTAAAAAGAGTTCATATAATAGTATATGGGTTTCTTTCCTGAACTTCTCTCTTTTCACTACTCTCTGTTATTTTCTGCTTCTTTGGGGTTTCTCTTCAATCTCTGGGGCCAACTGGTGGGAAGGTAGAAACAAATAGATCTGGGCTCTGGGCCCATGCTTTTGCAGGCTCAGATTCACCAGATGGAGAGGATCTCTCCCTCCTCTTAGAGTTTTGGCTCCTGCAGTCTGCTACTAGAAGCCATTGTCACTGCTGCCACCGTTGTGGGATAGCTTGGAGTCAGGTGCGTGACTGAATGGAGTAAAAGGGGGTGAAAATGATCCTAAAGGATTTCCTACCTTTTCTCTGAGATTTAGGAGTTCAATTGTTAGCGTCCCCAGATATAATTAGAAGCTTCTCCTGCAAATTACTTGGTTTGCACCATAGCACTCACTTCTAGATTTGAAGCTGCAGTAGATTCATGTTGAGGAAGTTACTGGAGAAAAAAGGAATGCTGACTTGATGGTATTGTGATTTCTGGTATTACTCCTCAGTCCACCTTTTTCAGAGTCCTTTAAGAGCAAGTATCATCTATTCTGTTCAGGCTTTACAGCTGTTCTCAGTTGGAGAGAAAAAGTAATATGTGTTTTATTCTGTCCTACCCCAAACTGGACCCTCTCTCTCTTAGAGAGAGACAGAGACACACAGAGAGAGAAAGAGAGAGAGAGAGAGAGAGAGAGAGAGAGAGAGAATATATATATATATAAATATTTAGAGTGTGTATGTATGTGTGTGTGTGTATATATATATATATTCTTTTATCAGATACATGATTTGCACATATTTTCTCCAGTCTATGGCTTATTTTTGTTCTCTTAACAGTTGTTATTATTATTATTATTGGTACCAAGGATTAAACCCAGGGGTACTCAACCACTGAACCACATCCCCAGCCCATTTTATTTAAAAAAAATTTTTTTGTAGTTGTATATGGACAGCATGCCTTTATTTTATTTATTTTTATGTGGTGCTAGGGATCAAACCCAGTGCCTCACGCATGCCAGGCAAGCGCTCTGCCGCAGAGCTACAGCCCCAGCCCTTTATTTTTTACTTTGAGGCAGGATATCACTAAGTTGCATAAAGCCTTGCTAAGTTGCTGAGGTTGGCTTTGAATTTGTGATCCTCCTGCCTCTGTCTCCCAAGCTACTGGGATTATAGGCATGTGCCACCATGCCTAGCTCTTAACAGTGTTTTTAAAAGAATGGAAATGTTATTTTTTATGAAGTGCCATTGCTGCGCAACTGAGATGATCCTGTGGCCTTCTTCCTTCATTCTATTTATGTGATATGTTACATTGAACCACCTTATGTTGAACCACCGTTGCTTCTCTGACATAAATCCCACTTGGTCATGGTGAGTAATACTTCTTAATATACTGCCAGATTTGAGTTGCTAATATTTTCTTGAGGATATTTTGCATTTATATTTACAAGGGATATTGGTCTGTAATTGTCATTTCTTCTGATTTTTTTTTTCTGCTCTGCTATAAAGAAATGCTGAGCTTGTACTATGAGTTGGAAAATACTTCCTTTTCTTCAATTTTTTAGAAGAGGTTAAGAAGAGTTTGTGTTAATTCTTTTTTTAAAATATATTTTTAGTTGTAGATGGACACAATACCTTTATTTTATGTATTTATTGCTATGTGGTGCTGAGAACTGAACCCAGTGCCCCCTGCATGTGAGGCAAGCACTCTACCACTGAGCCACAACCCCAGCCCTGTGTTAATTCTTATTTAAATATCTGGTAGATTCACCATTAAAATCCTTTGGTATAGGACTTTGTTAGGAGTTTTAAAAAATTATTATTATTGTTTAAATCTTTTAAATTATTATAGGTTTGTTGCTATTTCCCATTTCTTCTTGAGTAAATTTAGATAATTTGTGTGTTTCAAAGAATTTGTCTATTTCTTACAGATAATCTAACTTGTTTGATACAGTTGTTCATATGACCTTCATAACCCCATTTTTCTCTATAAAATCAATAGTAATGTTTCCACTTTCATTATCTATTTTCATTATCTGCAGTTTCTCTTGTCTTTTTAAGTCTCCCTAAAGGTTTGTCAATTTTTAGTTGCATTTATTCTATTTTTTCCTGTCCTCTATTCTATTTATCTCTGCTCTTTATTATTTTCTTCTTTCTACTAGTTTTGGGTTTAGTTTGCTTTTATTTTCCTAGTTCTTTAGCGTAGAACATTAGGTTATTCATTTTGTATCTTCTTTTATTGATGTAGGTGTTTACAACCACACAGTTCTCTTTGAGCCCATAACTTTTGGCATGTTGTGTTTTCATTAGTCTCCAGCTATTTGATAATTCTCTTGTGCTTTCTTCCTTGACACATTGGTTAGTTGAGTGTTTTGTTTAATTTCAACATATTTGTGAATTTTCCAGTTGTATTTCTGTTATTGATTTCTAACTTCATTATGTTATGGTCAGAGAAGATACTGCATATGATACCTTATATTTAAATCTAGTGAGGTTTGTTTTGTGGCCTAATATATATGGTCTAAGATAATGACCTTTGTGTGCTTGAGAAAAAATATATATTTTGTTATTGTGTAGAGTATTCTGTATGTTACTTCTAGTTTATTGTGTTGCTCAAATACTACTTCCTTATTTATCTTCTGTCTTGTTCTATACATTATTGAAAGTAGGTTAATGAAGCCTGTTACTATTATCATAAAACTATTGTTCTTCTAATTCTGTTGATGTTTGCTTTATGTATTTGGGTGGTTTATTATTAGGTATGTAAATATCTTTAATATATTGTTATATATTCCTGCTGTACTGAACATTTAAAAATATGTAATATAATGTCTGCCTTTTTGTCTTGTATGCTTTTTTGTTTTGAAGTCTATTTTGACTGATATTTGCCACCGCAGCTCTCTTTTACAGGTAATCTAACTTGTTTGATACAGTTGTTCATATGACCTTCATAACCCCATTTTTCTCTATAAAATCAATAGTAATGTTTCCACTTTCATTATCTATTTTCATTATCTGCAGTTTCTCTTGTCTTTTTAAGTCTCCTCCCTCTCTTTTGGTCACTACTTTTGTGAAATATCTTTTTCCATTCTTTCCCTTGATCTATTTGTGTCTCTGGATCAAAAATGAGTCTTTTGACAGTATATAGTTGGATCATGGATTCTTCCCCCTTCCCTGTTTTGCAAATTTTCATTTGTTTAGAGAGTTAAATCCATTTACATGTCAGGTAATTGATAAGATGGGACTTACTTCTGCCATTTTCCAATTTCTTTTCTAAATGCCTTATAAATTTTCTCTCTCATTTTCTCTATTACTGCCATCTTTTATGTTTATTATTTGTAGTGCATGTTTTGACTCCCTGTTCATTTCCTTTTGTGTATATTCTATATGCATTTTTTGTGGTTACTGTGAGGATTACATTTAACATCCTAAAATTATAACAATCTAATTTTAACTTATAGCAACTTAACTTCAATAGCATATAAAACTCTGCTTCTTTATACTTCTATCCCTTCTTTCCTATTAGCAGCACAATCACATCCTTAATACATTTGCATCCAATATCATCAATTAATAATTTTTTATGCATTTGTCTTTGAAACCATAAACAAAAGTGGTTATCAATAAAAATTACAATTATGTGATCTTTGTAATTGCTCATGCATTTACCTTTACCATACATTTTCATTTCTTCATGTGACTTTAAATTATTGTCTAGCACCCTTTCACTTCAACCCAAAAGCCTTCCTTTAGCATTTCTTTTTTTTTTTAAATATTTTTTAGTTATGCATAGACACAGTGTCTTTATTTTGTTTATTTATTTATTTTTATGTGGTGCTGAGGATCGAACACAGTGCCTCACACATGCGAGGCAAGCGCTCTGCCACTGAGCCACAACCCCAGCCCCCCTTTAGCATTTCTTATAGGGCAGTTCTAGTGGCAAAAACTCCCTTAGCTCTTGCTTACCTGGTAATGTTTTAATTTCTTCTTTGTTTTTAAAGGAAAGTTTTGCTGGACATAGAATTGTTGGTTGACAAGTGTTTTTGTTTCTTCTCAGTGCTTTTGAGTCTACCAACCCATCCTTTCTATTTTAGTTAGCTTTTTTTGTTGTTGTGGCCAAAAGACCTCATAAGAACAATTAGAGGAGTTTCTTTGGCACTCACAGTTTCAGAAATATCAGTTCATAGACAACTGGCTCCATCTCTTGGGGCTCAAATTGAGGCAGAACCTCGTGGCAGAAGGGTGTGGCAGAGGAAAGCAGCTGGGGACATGACCAGCCAAAAGCAGAGAGAGCTCTGCTCAAAAAGGACAAAATATAAACCCCAAAGACATGCCCCCAGGCACCCACCTCCTCCAGCCACATGCTACCTGCCTACAGTTACCACCCAGTTAATCTCTCTGAGGGATTAATGCACTGATTAGGTTAAAGGTTCTCATAACCCAATTATTTAACCTCTAAACTTTCTTGCATTTTCTCACACATGAGCTTTTGGGGGATATCTCATATCTAAACTTTAACAATAACCTACTTGAAGATTTCTTGTATGTGAAGTTGCTTTTTTTTGTAGTGCTCATGTTTTTCTTTTGTCTCATCTTTTAACATATTGATTATGTGTCTCAATGTGGATGTCTTGATTTTACTTGGAGTTAATTCAGCTTCTTGAATGTACAAGTTAATATCTTTAATCAAATTTGGGACTTTTCAGTCATGATTTTTTCAAATATCATTTCTTCCTCTCTCCTTCTGAGACTCCCATAATTCATATGTTGATCTACTTGATGGGGTTCCACAGGCCCCTTAGGCCCTATTAACTCTTCTTCATTATTTTTTCTTTTAGTTCCCGAGACTTAATTTCAATTGTCCTACTTCGATTGTCTTCATTGACTCTTCTGTTGGCTCAAATCTCCTCTTGAACTCTTCCAGTGAATTTTTAATTTCAGCTACTATTTTTTTGCTCTAGAATTTTCTTCATTATAATTTTGTTTTATTTATTCATATTCTTATTTTGCCCATGTACTGTTTGTTCACATTTTCCTTTAGTTTTTTAAGCATCCTTAAGTTAGATATTTTAAAGTCTTTGTCTAGTAAGTCTAATGGTCTAGGCTTCTTCAGGGATAGTTTCTGTTGATTGATTTTGCTCTTTTTAGTAAACCATACTTTCCTGTTTCTTTGTATGTCTTGTGATTTTTCTTTTTTCTCTCTCTTCTCTTTCTACTTTTGTTGAGAACTAGACTTTTGAATCTTTTATTGTGGTAACTACTTTTTGATTGTTCAAAATTGTCTCTATGCTAGAGATTAGCCTGAAGTGAAAGCTCAAGGTCTTTTGGGGTCTTTTCTGAATTTGCGTTTTCCCCTTGGTATATGAAGTAACTTTCTTCAAAAATCCCTCATGTACATGGTTGCTTTTACATGTCCTAATCTTTAAATGTCTGGTTAAAAAAGGGGAAAAATAGGCGGAGGAGGGAGAGAGGGTGGAGGCACTGTTGCTTTAAGTTCCCTGAAAGTTTCTTCAGTTGGTGAGGGTTGGAACTATGGTGGCCAGCCTCTGTGCCAGTCAAGATTTCTCCTGGAAACTGAAAAGCTTTAAATAGACTCTGGAGTTCCAAAATAATTTCTGGAGTTCCACTAGCATAAGTATACGCCAGTATAATTGTTCCTTGGTTGGAGAAATGAGTTCCTGGAACTTCCTAGTCTCCAACTTCCTACTTCTCCAATTTCCTTGACTTCCCTCTAGTACAATCTTTTTTATTTTTATTTTTCGGTACTAGAGATTGAACCCAGGGATATTCTACCACTGAGCTACATCCCCAGTTCTTTTTTATTTGTTTATTTTGACTTAGTGTCTAAGTTGACAAGGCTGGCCTCAAACTTGTGATCCTCCCACCTTAGCATCTGGGATTACTACCATGCACTACTGTACTGGGCTCACTGTAGTATAATCTTTCATAATGTTATAAGCAGTGGTGAATGGAACCAAGGGAGGAAGTGTTTATCCCTGCACCAGTGTTTTAAGACCGGGAGACTGTTCCTTAGCTCTGAGTATCATGATAGTGAATAAACCGCTACAGAATGTGAAAATTCAGGATAAAATTTAGGTCATCTGGGCAACCATGTTGCCTTGCTTGCAGATATTCCTTCCAGAAACGAATTCCTAGTATTTCTGTAAAGGTAAGACTTATTTTTCTAGGGATTAGTCTCTCTTTTGGTCTTCATTTGCATGCATATTGCAATCTAATGCACAGAAGACAACCTTCTCCTGATCCTTGGAAGTGTTCCCAAGGGACACAAAGATGAATCACAGGAGATCCCAGTCCTCCAGGAACTGTCAGTTTATGTAGCAGCCCACAACAAATACACCTTAAATTAGAATGTATGGCCCTCTCTTATCGGTGCATAGGACCTTTTGCCTTATTTCTAGAGAGCCCTAGTGATTCTTTTTTTGCATCTGCAGTGCGCCTGTGCCCAACATGTGTTTGTTGTACTAATGCACTGGGTGGGACATTTGCACGGGTTCCTTATAGGAACTTATTGCTATGAGCCTTATTTGAATCTAAGAAATGTTTACATACACACACACACACAAACTTTAAAACATATATTAGAGGGCTGGGATTGTGGCTCAGTGGTAGAGCGCTTGCCTCGCACGCATGAGGCACTGGGTTTGATCCTCAGCACCGCATTAAAAAAAGAAATAAAATAAAGATATTGTGTCCATCTACAACTAAAAAATATTAAAAAAAAAATATTAGATGTGTTAGTAGTCCCTGGATCAGTTTTCTCAAATATTATTACTATCAAAATCATCTATGAATGTTCCCGAAACCCTGATTCCTATGCTCCAACAATCAGGATTATTTTTGTAAGTCTGGAGTGGAAGCCAACAATCTACATTTTTCAAAAGCAAACCAGGTAATTCTGATATGCAACCATGGGGAGAACCACTGCCCTTTGGCTGCCAAGAAAATTTAGTGTCAAAATAAAGTATTTTGGGCTGGGGAAGTAGCTCAGTGGTGAGTGGTTGCCTAGTATGTGTGAGGCTCTGGTTTTATACTTAGCACAGAAAGTAAGAAAAAACTAAAGAAAGAAGAAAAAGAAAATGAAATGGCTTATAGTTTTAGAAAGATCCTGTGTTAGTGTAGCCTATAGTGAAGAAGCATATAGTTAAGAACTGTTTTTGGCGCTTGGAGATGAGGTTCCAATTTCACTGCAGCTACATCCAGTTATCTTTAGACAAATTATCTAGTCTTTCAGAGTTTCCATTTCTTGATTTATAAAATAGGAACTACAGGATTATTATAAGGATTTATGTAAAGCACAGCGTCTATTCTCCAACACATGATAAATGTTGGCCAGATTTGTTCTGGTGTACACATGTGCTACTAGATTCGTGCAGATGCAGAAGTCTACTTCAGTACACTTTCTCCAGCCAGCTCTTGGGAAACCGAAGGACGTCTCCCGGACCTTCAGGTCAACTGAAGGATACAAAAGCCATGTAACTGGGATGGCACTATTCCGTAAGCCCTGCGGCCTCCCAGGCCTCCCTGGTGTCTGCGCCGCTCACGTCCACCAGGGGACGCTCGAACTACCGAAGCTCTAGAGCCGACGGGCGGCGCCCCAGCGCGTGCTCACTCCGAGCGGCGCCTCGGGACCTGGCTTTGGCGGTGGTTCCTCAAACTTATTCTCCGTGGTCGGGTACAGGAGCACTTTAGGCACAAAAGTCCTCCGGTTTCTGTGCTCTCCGCTCTACACTCCTACAATCCGTAGGCAAATCTAGGTCGGCAAATACTAGCGTTTCCATTGCGTCACTGCCCGGGTGGTTTTCGGGCTGACTGGGGCCTGGACCCGGCGAGACGCCGCCGCTGGCCGGATGTTACGATGGCTGATTGGGGGAGGCCGCGAACCTCAGGGACTGGCCGAGGTAAACCCCGGGCGACTTTCCCTGCGCGCGAGAGGCCGCACTAGCCGAGCGATGGCTCGGGCTCCGGGTTCCCGGAGGGGCGGCCCTGGCGGGGCGGGGCCTGCGAACGTGCGCGCGCGGCGCTGCGCAGGCCGCGGGGCTCTGGGTGCCGCGCTGCCCTCCGTGATCCTGTGCGGTATCTACCCCTGACCCTAGCCACGGGGCTCGGGGCGTCAGCTGGTCTTCAGTTCTGCTGGGACCTGCAAGAACTTAGGTCTGACTTGCTTCAACCCACTTCATTTCAGTGTAAAAAGTACCCTTAACTAGAGACCGACAAGGGGCGACGGGAACGCTCCACTCTTAGTGTATTTGAATTGATGACTCTTCCCAACATCAACTGACATTTGCTTAGAGGATATAAAATTAATTTGGTTACCTAAGAGCCAATTAAAGGATGACATTTTTAAAAAATTAATTTGTTTCAAAATCAAGAATATGATTTCCTAATTTAACTGCTATTTTTGGTTCCTGTAGTCACACTTTCTTCCCGGGTTTGGATAATTGAATAGACCATGTAGTGACATTTACATTTGAAATACAAGCAGAATAATTTTGCCGCCTTAAACATGTTGAGATCTGGAGTATTTCATATGCCACACAAGAACAGAATGTCTGTTTAATTCCATTTTATATCTCATAGGAAATATTTATCTAAAGTAAACAAATTGATTGTTGTGAGGACGCAACCTAACTTCTCAGTTTTAACTTCCTCATATCTTTGCACTTGAGGTTTATGCTTTTTTTTTTTTTTTTTTAAAGAAAACATTTGTTTCAGAAGTCTGAAATCTTTCAGGTTATGGAAGAATTGTAGATGATTCAACCATATATGAGATATATATATATCAATTTGATACTAACCAAATTAATCATATAATTTGACTAAACAATTCTGCCATTTCTAGCAAGCTTTCATTTGAGGGAAGCAGTTTATACCATTTTTATATTTCTCATCTGAACATTTGCTAAAATGAAGACAGGATAAACACTGGGTAACAATTGGAGAAAATTGTTCTTCTGTAGGGTGGATTTTGCAGGAAACATGTTAATTTATACATTTATTCCTGTAAAAGCACTTTAGTTGCATAACTGCTTTGAATTTGTACATTATCAAAACCTAATAATTTTCCCTAATTTTATGCAAGAACTTTGTATTCGGGCTTCTAGGTTAAGCAGTAGTTCTCAATCCTAGGGTGATTTTGCCCCCCAGGGATACATTTAGCATTGTCTGGAGACATTTCTGATGGTCACAACTTAGCGGGTAGGGGAAGGAAAGTAAGGTGGAGTGTGGGTTGTTTCCTGGTGGCATCTAAAGTGTAGAGACCAGGATAGCCCTCAGCAACAAAGAATAATCAGGTTCAAAGAGTCAGTACTGTCAAGTTTGTCTAATCTTGGTTTAGAAGATAAACACAAGGGTTTTATCATAAACTAGTACTGAGTTTGACTCCGGAAATGGCATTGAGACTGCCCTTAAAGAATTATTGTTACATGCGTATGTGCTTAGCAGAGTACCTGACATATGACTTATCACATAGTGCTCTGTAAATATTAGCAGTTATCTTTTATCAGTATTTTATCAGTAGCAATACTTTTATCAATATTATTATCAAGTTGAATTCAGGAGTCTGAATGATTTCCTTCCTGTATTCACTTAGCAAACATGAGAGCTTGCAATGGGCTATTTCAGTCTATATTTTATTCTTGATCTACAGTTTTATTTCTGACAAGTTTTAATTGAGAAACACTCATCCAAAAATAATCTTAGTGGATTGGCCCATTAGTTTTTAAGGTCAGGTTTATTGAGATTCAATATACATAAAATAAAATTCACTCTTTTTGTAAATTTGTGACTTGAAAATACTAAAATTTATTAATTAATGTTAAGAGAAATGTTTCATGTGGAATTGATAATAGGGGAACTTGTACTTGATATTAGAACATAATATTTGTGGCTTTAAAAATCTTGTATTCTTAAGGGTACACCATGCAGTTATAAATCATTTTATCTCTCTCTCTTTTGTTTCTTCTTATTTCGTCCATTATAAGAAATCTCCATTACAGACAATAGGTGAAGAACAAACCCAGAACCCCTACACTGAGCTGCTTGTACTGAAAGCTCATCATGATATTGTACGATTTCTGGTACAGTTAGATGACTGCAGGTAAGAGACTTTAGTTGTCTAATTGAAAACTGTTTTAGAAAGAGTTTTAAGGACATTTTGTATTAAAAACAACTATAACAACTATTAAATTAATCCATCTTTCCTAAAATTTCAAAACTCTTATCTCCAAAGTAATTGGAGAAATGCAACCAATTTTTAAAAATAAGTTTAACAGTAGAAATTGAAATTGACCTCTGCATCTTGGTGGAATTATGAATCTAAAGACTTTTTTGCCCAATGTCAGCTTGTCACATCTGGTGATTTGGAGGTTATATTTGTTTTGTTTTTTTAGAGTTACCAGATATATTCATGTTAGTTTTTAAGAAGTGAATGACTTTAGGGGCTGGGACTGTAGCTCAGCGGTAGAGCGCTTGCCTCTCATGCATGAGGCCCTGGGTTCGATCCTCAGCACCACATACAAAGCAATAAAATAAAGACATTGTGTCCATCTACAACTAAAAAAATATTTAAAAAAAAAAAAAGAAGTGAATGACTTCAAAATTTGGATAGGAATTACAACTGCATATTAAGGTGAACCTCAGGTTGAAAAACAATAGGAAGTACCAATAGCAATGTGCTATTTTTAGTAGAAGGTAAAGATTTAATATGAATTTTTGTTATTGATGAAACCCCTTTAAAATGTACATTATTCAGTACTTGGTAACAGATATAATATTGTGTTTACTGTATTTGCAAGTAGAAATGAATGTGTACGAGGTTGTATACTTAGCTTATTATTGATCTATATTTCTATTTATTAAGCCTTTATTCAGCTGTAATTACATTAATGGTATAACTTTTAAATGCTTCTCTTTCTCTCTAGAATGTAAGATTTAGGAGAGTGGGATCTATGTTTTTCTTATTTTCCACAATATTCTTATTCTATTAGTCATTAATAGATAGTTGTTAAGCCAGTGAATGACTCTTTACACTATTAAGTGTAGTTATTGCATCTCATCCTAATTCCACTTCAGATGTCTCTACCACTTCTTCCACTATCATCTTTTTTTTAATTCTTACTAGCCTGCAATCCTTTGTATTTATTTTTTTAAACATTTTAAAATTTTTTCTAATTAGTTATACATGACAACAGAATGCATTTTGATTCATAGTACATAAATGGAGCACAGCTTTTTATTTCTCTGGTTGTACATGATGCAGAGTCACACCATTTGTGTAATCATACATGTACCTAGGGTAATGATGTCCATCTCATTCCACCATCTTACCTACTCCTGTTGCCCCTTCCCTCCCCCTTTGCACAATCCAGATTTCCTTCATTCTTCCCATGCCCTCTCCCCCCATTATGGATCACCATCCACTTATCAGAGAAAACATTTAGCCTTTGATTTTTTTTGAGATTGGCTTACTTCACTTAGCATGACATTCTCCAACTTCATCCATTTACCTGAAAATGCCATAATTTTATTTCCTTTTAATGCTGAGTAGTATTTCCTTTTGTATATATACTACGTTTCTTTATCCATTCATCTATTGAAGGGCATCTAGGTTGGTTCTACAGTTTAGCTATTATGCTGCTATAAACATTGATGTGGCTGTGTCACTGTAGTATGCCGATTTTAAGTCCTTTGGGTAGAGACCGAGGAGTGGAATAGCTGGGTTAGATAGTGCTTCCATTGCAAGTTTTCTAAGGAATCTCCATAATGCTTTCCATAGTGGTTGCACCAATTTGTAGTGCCACCAGCTATGTGTGAATGTGCCTTTTTCCCCACATCCTCACCAGCAGTTATTGTTGCTTGTATAGTTGCCATTCTGACTGGAGTGAGATGAAATCTTAGTTTCAATTTGCATTTCTCTAATTGCTAGAGATGTTGAACATTATTTTGTATATTTATTGATCGATTGTATATCTTCTGAGAAGTGTCTGTTCAGTTCCTTAGTCCATTTAGTGATTGGGTTATATTTTTTGTGTGTGTTAAGTTTTTTGAGTTCTTTATATATCCTGGAAATTAGTGCTGTATCTGAAGTGTGTGTAGTAAAAATGTTCTCCCACTCTGTGGGCTCTCTCTTTACATTATTGATCATTTCCTTTGCTTCCACTGTCATCTTTAATTTTTTCTTTTGCCTTTTCTGCTTTTTTTCTTTTTGATTCCATGAGTGACTGCTATTGTAATTATTCCTAGTTCTAACTTCTTCTTCTGCTATCTATTGACTTTATCTTCCTGTTTTTTTTTTTTTTTAATGTCTTTGGTATTTAGTTACTTTGACCATGTGCAGTGCAGTTCTGGTTGTATGTGGGGTTAAGGTCGAATCCCACAGGTAAAGGGCACAGTCCACTGTAACATTACCCTTACATTAGACACTAGCCATAATCTGGGCTCCCATACTACCCACACTTCTGACCAGCTGTCTACAAGTTCCTTCTGTCCCTGGTTTGATAATTCAGTGAAACTGAACTCAGAAAAGCACTAAGGTTATGATTGCACTTTTGTTGTAAAGGATACAAAGCAGGCCCAGCCAGATATAGAGATGTATAGGATGAGGCCTAGGAGCATCCCAAATGCAAAGCATCAATATCTTCAGGATCTGTTGCCCTTCTGGAACATTAGTGTGTATCACCAATGAGAAAGTTCACCTGAGCTTTGAGTGTCCAGAATTTTTTATTGGGGCTTCGTTGCATAGACATGATTATAGGAATCACTGGCTACATGATTTGAGCTCAATTTCAGATTCCCCTCTCATCTTAGAACCCCACTAGAGGATGGGAGGTCAGTCTGATATCCTGTGGCAGTAGTAGGAAGCCCAGACTTTCCAAACTCAAGGTTCATTTTTCCAACGTGGCCAGCCCCCATTCTCAAATTATCTAAGAGCCCACAGTGAGTAATCCTGTTAGCACAGACTAAGATGTGGTCCAAGGGACCCATCCTGAATAATGAAGAAATTCCTATCACTTAGGAAATTCCAAGGGTTTAGAGGCTCCCTTATAGGAACCAGGGGCCAATGAAATTATTATATTCTTTGTTTCTTCAACTTTTGCTTGAAAAGGGTTTACTTCATATATTTACTAGTAGCCTGTCAACACTATTTTCTTGTTGTGATGCAAGACAACCAAATCACAGTGTGTTAAACATAGCATGACAACTTTCAGGCTTTTTGGGGGGGTAATATTCATTTTTTGTTTATCTTTAGAGATATATTTGTATATATATTTGTATATCTTTAGAGATACATTTTTTTGTATATCTTTTTTGTATATCTTTCATTTATTTATTTGAATGGTCATTTCTGCAGGAAACTAAACATTTCTGCAAAGGTAGCATTTGGAGTAGCTAAAGTTTTCTTGTACTATATTTTACCCTAATAAGTTGCTAGGTTAAAAAACATCCATATAATTTCTTAAAATCACTAATATTTAGGCCATTAGGAATCCTAAAATCATCTTGTCTAGGAGAGTTAAGTAATAAATGTATATGTTCAGTAATAAATGTGTATGATCTTTAAATTTTATATAGATTGGTAAGACACCATGTTCATGGTTACTGTCCTCTGTGAAGTGCCCTCTTGCTATTCTTATTTCATAGTTAGAAGAATAATTTTTAGGAAAGGCCACCTTGTAAAATAATGTCATTGATCAAATACTGACAGATAATTATATTTACCCCCTAGTAGCACTCGTATATATGTCAGTTATTCAGTGATATAGTAAATATTCTATAGATAAAAAACTATAGATGAGTGTATCAATTACCAATTGCCCTGGGATATCACACTGAACATAGTGGTTTAAAACAAAATAACCACCATCTATTTAGCTAATTATTCTGCAGGATGGCAGTTTGGGTTAGGCTGGGCTGGATGAGTCTCTTCATCTGTGCCAGAATCAGCTGATTTTGGCCAGGTTTACTTGCCCATACATGGTCAGCTGGTAGCTTGGCTGGGGCTGGCTGCTTCACAGTGGTCCCAGCTGTGGAGACCGTCTTTTCTCCCAACATGTGCTTGTTCATCTAGTGTACTTGGAGTTCTAATGCGGCAGGAAGGCCAACCCTGAAGTAAGACACTTTTCATGTCTGCTTGCTGCCATTTCATTGGCTGAAGGAAGTCTGGAGTTGACACAGATTCACAGAGTAGGTAAATAAATTCTTCCTTTTGATGGGAGGAGCAACCAAGTCCTATTCTAAGTGGTGGATATAGGAAAAGGAAATAATTTATGGCCATGTTTGCTATCTCCTACATTGAATTTAAAATGTCTACAATAGATGAAAAAGCCTTTTGGCTTTTGCATTACAGTGATGATATGACTTCATGAATGATGTTTAATTCTTTGTACATGTCACTATCAAAATTTACATATAACTAGGTATGAAATATTTCAGTTGCAGACCTATAGAACTTTCACTACATGTTTTGCTTTAAAAAATTAATTCTATAGTTAAAAAACTAAAAGAGCCATTCTTGAACATAAGATATAAGGCAGACATAAGAAAATCTGTATATAATAAATATTTATTATGAAGAGAAAAGCTTGATGTTTTCCCTTTTAAATTTTAAATTAATACTTAATAATTTTGCATGTTGATGGAATGTTTAGATAGTCTAGAATTATCTTTACTATTTATTGTACATGTACATTATTAATACATTGTCAAATTATAGAACTACCTTTCTGGTTTTAAAATAAAGTTTATAATATTATACTTTTTATGTTTTCATTTAGTTTTGTAGGCATTATATTCTGGGTTTTTTTGGTCAGCTGTTGTAATCCAGGTTTCACGCTTCAGGTCTTTAGATAATATCATCTTATTGAAAATTTTGCAGAAGGATTTTCTTGTTTTCTCGGTGGCTCAGCTAAAATCAGTGAGTGGAAAATTTTCTCTGATTGGTTTTTGAAGATACCAAATAAATCCTGTATAACCTAACAGACAGCTGCCTTTTCTTTTCTTCTTTAGTATTTTTTGAACATGAAGTGAGGGTCATATTGATTGGGAGATCACTAAAGAAGGCTAAGCCTCAGCAAGAGTCTTCCAAAAAATGGACTGTGCTAAAATTGCATGTAATACTCTAGCATTTGACACATTAAACTAAACTGAGTTCATAACACATTTTAAGAATAGTTTTCTCTGTTGCTTATTTGACCATTCCTTGCTCCACCAGGAAACAGACAAGGTTATGTAGGATGGTGATCATGACTGGAAAAGAATCAGATGACCCATGAAGTGCCAGACTGGAGAACAAAACATGCCTCTAGGATGGCTGGTGAAGCTGTACATTCACAAGTAAACACAGTGTAGTTTGATAATCCATTGAAAACAGTGTGCTTCATCTTTAGGAAGATATTCTTAAGAATATTCTTTCTCATATGCTAACCTTTAGAGAATAGAGATCAGTAGTCAGGATGGCCTAGATTCTTCTAATTCTTCTAATTCTAATTCTTCTGGGTTTTTTGGGAAGCACACAGTAAGATAGAATTAGGTATGCAAAAGGTTCATTAGAGAGAAGTGGCAGTGAAAGGAGAAGGAAAGAAGCAGGATGGGATGGGGGAGCTGTGTCAGACTCTGGTGCAGATGTGACAGTCTGCCAGCCCCAGGGACAGCTCTGGAGGAAGGATTACCCCTGAGCGAAGTTCTTATGTGTATGGAAATAACTAGGGCTTTGTACATTTGCTGAGGGTCGTCTAGGAAGAATGTGCCCCTGGCTTCTATCTTCTTGCTTAACTCCCAGTGCCTGAAACCCCAGTGAGCTAGTATGATTTTTGATTTGAAAGCTGAAATGGATCCTGAAGTCAACAGCTAGAGGCAGTCAGATAACTACATTCTTCACAGCTTGTCATCTACTCCTGTCTTGAAAGGGAATCTGGAAGGTATATCTTTGGGTCTGCTGTACTTCCATAGGTGTGAGCTGTGCTATTTAATTTTTTTTTTTTTTCTGGTGCTAGGGATTGAACCCAGAGGTGCTTTGCCAGTGAGCTACATCTCCAGACTTTTTTATTTTGAGACAGGGTCTCACTAAGTTGCCACAGCTGGCTTTGAACTTGTAATCCTTCTGCTTCAGCCTCCTGAGTTGCTAGGATTACAGATGTGCACCACTGCACTCAGCTTATTTAATTTTTAAATTGCAAGAATATACTCATATGGGGCTTGGGTTGTGGCTCAGTGGTAGAGTGCTCACCTTGCATGTGTGAAGCGCGGGGTTCAATCCTCAGCACCACATAAAAATAAATAAATAAAGGTATTGTGTCCATCTACAACTAAAAGAATATTTAAAAAAAAGAATATACTCATATGGTCATGTCTTTGGACAGCTAAGAAACTATAAGTAAGACGTTGGTTAATAGTTCTTTGATGACTTGAAAAAGTTAACAGTTTTCAGAGATATTAAGGTACTTGTACCTGGAAAAAAGAATAAACAAAATTCATTTTACCATGAATTCTAACAACCGCAATACTAATAATTTAACAGATTTTGTACTGGCAATTTTTTAAGTGCTTATATTATCCAGTAACACATTGAATTTGGACATCTGGTTTATTATAATAGATTTTGCTAAAATCTATTACAAAAAAAAACCAAACCAAATCAAAAACCCTATTCTATTTCCAAGAGTCTTTGGCATGACTTTATGATGAATTTGTTTATTCAGTTTCCGTTGCTTTTGGATAGTGCTTTAAGTCAAGTAAAGGAAGAATGGCACTGTCATCTGGTATGTGTATATGCCATCCTCTCTCCTTTCCTTTTTCTTATTTCTAATTATTTTGTCCTTTTGACCATGTTTTAGAAATGTATTTTATTTAAGTTGGCTAAGATGTAAGGTTTGAGAGGATGACAGGAGTGAATGGAAAGATAATTGCTGGCTTTGAAGTAATATGTGTATTATAAGTAATATAAGTATTATATTACTATGAAGTAATATAATTATATTTTGGGATGAGGACAGCAAGTGTATAATAGTATTTCCATTTCATATTCTGTCTCCCTAGCAGTAAAATTCTATAATTACTAGGTAAAACAGCCTTATTCAGTTAAAAAAAAACCCTTACTAAGCATTTGAAAATAATTACCTTGACCATCTTTAAAATATAGCTTTAAAATTCCATCTGACAATTTGAGTATGGATAAGGGTAATAACTGCAATGGATTGCAACGTATGTTTAAATTTCTATGTTCCTAATGATACTTAACAAGGAGAGCTCACTGGTTACATTTGGAGAATCCTGTGGAACTAATTGATTATTTTGAAAATTGTAATAAATGAGCAAAATCATATCCTGTGCTGCCTTTCTTATATAAAGTCTTGGGATCAGTAATAATTTATAAGGAGGAATGTGTCTTTTTAGAAGAATTCAAGCTAGGAAGAAAGATAGAATTGGAATATTTTGAGTTTGCAACTTTTAACATGTAGGAGAGGAAAATAATGTTTTTCCTGTACTCATCTTAGCTTTGCTGGCTAGGGCCCTGAAAGTTAGACTAACAAAAGATTAACAAGAAAAAAACAAATGTATTAATGTGTGCATTGTACCTACACACCAGAGTACCCATGATGAGTAAATGAGTACTCCTTTAACTCAAAGCTGAGAGAAGTCAATTTATTGAGAAGTAGTAAGATGAAGGAAAGGTCTTTTGAGTTTCTTGCTGTAGCAAATTTTGAGCAAGCTAATATATGGGGAAATAGATAAGGGCTAGTTAGTAAGGTTGTGTAGACGTTTCCTCAGTGCCCTGTCATCTCCAGTGATGAGGTTGTTATGCCCCTGCTGCTATGTGAAGTGGGGTGGGAGTGAAGCATGTTCACAAGGTTTATTATGTTCTGGTTTTGGGTGAATAGCGGGAGGGCAGAGAGCTTGGTTTTTGTCTTTTTCTCAGCTGTCTTCTGAAAATAATTCTTATGTTAGAGTGGCATATTTGGAGATTGCATACTCTGAGTCCTTTCAAATGAAATAACAAATTTAGGCAGTAGTTTTGATGGATATTAATATCACACACACATTCAAAGACTGACAGCAATTATATTTCCTGAAGGAGTTTACAAACTACCTATTATGTGGTCTTACCAAAAAGTCAAATATGAATCTGATTAGGTTTTTTTTTTTGGTACCGGGGATTGAACTCAGGGGCACTCAACCACTGAGCCACATACCCAGCCCTATTTTGTATTTTATGTAGAGACAGAGTCTCACTGAGTTGCTTAGCGCCTCGCCATTGCTGAGGCTGGCTTTGAACTCACAATTCTCCTGCCTCAGCCTCCCAAAGTGCTAGGATTATAAGCGTGAGCCACTGCGCCCGGCTGAAATAAAAAATTTTTTGATACTGATGTTCCAAGTATTCAGTGGTGGAACATCTGTTTCCTTTTTAGGACAGAATTGATTGGGAACAGATACAGAAATCACATAGCTAGGCATAACATAAGCTTAATAAAGTAATAGCTAAAAAAAAAAAGGCAACTGATAAAAAGTTGGATTAAAGGACCTGATTTTGATAAACAATCATAGTGGGTTTCCTTATGTCTCACCCTGAGGTAGGTAGACTCATTCACTGAATCACTGGTACAGCTGGACAATTGGAAGCCTCCTACTCAGATGTAGGCTTGCCTCAAAAATAAGAACAGACCACAGTGTTCTCTCTCTGTTCACAGACAAAGCCTCAGAGAATATCCAAAAGAGGCTGAATTGAGCATGTCCAATTCATTCTGTCTTTTACCTATGTAGTGGGGCAGAGAACTTGACATGTTTCTCTAGTAGTGGAAGTTCCTTTACAAAACTTGAGCTCAGAGGAATGGAGATTTCCTCTGAAAGTAGTCTTAGGGATTTTGGGGGTATTCTGATACCTGGAAGCTTGATGTGTCCTTTAGCTTTCTTTTTCTAATTTGGGGGAGGGGGAAATTAATGAAAGATATGACCTTTGCAAGTGACCATGGATCTATGAAATTCTTCCACCTTCATTCTATTTGTGAGCAAAAATGGACCTTATATTTTTAGATATGAGATTTGTGTTAACATAATACATTTTCTTTTTTGCAATGCTGGGGATAAAATCCAGGGCCTTGCACATGCTACGCAAATGTGCTATCACTGATCTACATCCCAAGCCCACATAATACATTTTTCTTAATCACAGAAAAAAAGTTAAGTTCAAGTAGTTTTAATGAAAGAATCAGTGATATCAATATCTATTACTCCTGAAAATGCTTTAAAATTCCCTTCAACTTCTCTTACAAGTCTCTAGCTGCATACATCTGTGATTTCTTTCAAGTAGTTCTAGCATACGAACAAAACTAAATTTTATGGAAATCGTGTTATTTTTCAGTTTTGTCTGTTTTCTGGTAATGTAGCATTTTTTAAATTTTATATTATTGTAAAATATAACATTTTAATTTCATAATGCATTAGTACTTGGGGATTAGTTAGAAAGTTAACCATTGGGACTACCATTATCATGTCCTATTTTGATTTCTCCAATTTTTTACAGTTATGCAGATATTGAGTAGAGGAAGACTTACATTCAAATTTATGTGCTATACTTTTTATTATATACTTTAAGATTATATTTGAATTTATAGGACCTTTGACATAATTGAAATGGCTTCACATGAGTAATAACTATTAAATGAGCGTTTAAGTAGTGGACAGAAATTATTTGTGAAATCATTTTATTTTATACAAATCTTGCAAAACTCTGCTATACTTTCAGCACACAATTGGCAAAAATAAGAGTACTCTGAGATGTTCAAAAAGATGTTTAGGAAATGATTTCTGTAAATCGAAATTATTATGAAAATTCTCAGTGGACTCATGATCTAGATCTGGTAGCATCACTGGTAATGAAGGACTGAATTCTCAAAGGGCAAGAACCATTTTTTATTGATCTTTATTTTCAGGATACAGCATATATATAGTTAATGCTTAATAAGTATTTCTTGAATGAATAAGTCAATAAATTCACTGATTGACTCAGTAAATTCTCTTCTCATAATTAGTGGAAGAGAAGATGGAACATTCTAAAAGTTCTCCAATAGGTATTTATTAAACTATGCTTCTCCTTGTTAAACTTGTTTTTCATGCATGTAATTTTTGTTTTGTCATTTAATTGTACAGACTCAAAGAGTAGTTTCAAGTTAAAACTTAAAAGGATATACAGAGGAATTGGATGGGAATATGGAAAAATAAAAAGATTTTATTTTTGTGTGATGGGATTCTGGATTTAAAAGTTTTTAATTTCTGTTTTTGTTGTGACAGCATATTGATCCATTAATAATGATAAAAGGAAAAGATGATGTTACATTAATGCCATTAATGATTCTATTTTACAGAATTTTGTGACACTTAAATGTTTGCTTATCCATGCAATTTCAACCAATACTGATTGAATTAAAATTTGAGGTGAAATGCTCTGTAACTCATTTCTAAACTCTTGGTAGTTTGTTATCTTTCATTGTGAACTCATCTCTCATTGTGAGATTCAAACGTGATAAACAGTAATGAGAAGTTAAAAAGGAAGGTTAGAAAAAAGTATGTATTTTAAACCTACAGACTTCTAAACGGGAGAAAAGCAATTACAAGAGTTTAAAGAATCAATAGAAATTGATGTTTTATACCAAAGAAAACTCAAGACCTTGAGTCCTGCCCTCCCTGCCCTTACTATACAGATAAAAAGAAATCAATAGGCCCAGAAACGTAGGCTATTAAAGATTTACTTCCAGTGACTACTTTTGATACTTAGAGCACTATTTAGTATTTGTATTAAAAAATGTATGTCATTAAGCATAGGAGATTATTATTTTTAACTTAAAATGATCATTTTTCTTTTTAATCTCCAGATCTTTTATCTCTTACATTTTGAAATAAAGATGAATGTTAGGCATGAATTTAAAATGAACCCTTTGTGTGGTTTCTAGCTAGTTAAATAAAAAGCTTTAAGGTCCTTGCCATTAAAACTACAGTGTTGTATTAAAAAATTATTCATAGCCTCCATGAGAGTGTGTTTGACAAATCTATTTCCGGGGGGACCTCTTACCTCTAACAGTAGGAGATCTAATTTAGAGGTTTGAAATGAGTATGGAACTTTTCCAAGCCAGTGAATACAACAGTTAGAAAGGAGACTTAAAAACAGTATGAGAATTTTCAATTTGAACTTCAGTTTGGACTGTTAAAGAAAGATTACATGACCGAAATCATGAGAGTTTATGTATGAAAGTAATGTCTGTGTCCACATATTTTAATTCTATACTTTTGTGTCCAATCAACAATGTTCACTTAAATGGACATCTAAGGCATACCCAGATTTTGAAACCCACTAATGATCTTGTAGGGAAATACATACAACTAATTTTCTAAATGCCATAGTTGTTGCTGGAATATCGTTTGTAATAGTTATTAACTATAAGGGGCCAGGTATATGCAGTTCATAGCTGGCTATCTGTACAACCCCTTCTTCCTCTTATTCAAAATATCAAATCTGAGTTCAAGTGGATGAAAGTGATATTTGGGGGACAACTTTGAACTGATTTGAGTCATTGGAATTCATTTATAAATTTGTGTTCTACTAATTAATAACATTGTTTGACATGCTTACAGTTTGATTTTTGTAATACAACCATGTTAGGTTAATGCTTGATTTCTTGATTTTGTTATAGTAGTTTCTATTATGAATATCCTATTTGACAGATTATTTTCTTGATAATTTTTTGTGTCAAGGATGTCTTTTATTCTGCAGAATATAGATTATTGTTCTTATATAGGGAGAATGGGAGATAAAGTGGAAAGATAATCTGTAACAGAGTTTATTACAACTTTTTTCATAGCATGAGACAGCTTTCTTTTACTTCTTTGAATTTCGAGCATCTTTACTAAAACCTACCAACATCAAAAAACCCAAGCTTTCCAAACCAAGAACACAATTTTGTGGGAAGACCAAGGAGCCAAGAGAGCAAAGGAAAACTCTTGCCTTTAAGTAAAAGAGTTAAAATACCTATACACAGAAGATTATAGAAATAATGAAACTAAGGACATGATTCTATTCTACCCCTGGACTGTTACTTCCTATCAGTGAAGCTGTGTCTCCTCTTCGTTTTATTGCTTTAGTCAGAATTTCTTAAAATCATAGACTTTTAAAGCAAGGAAGAACTTCAGAGGTCATCTATGTATAACCTCATGTTTACATTTCTAGCAGGTTATTTTTGTAACCCTGTAAATTTATTTTATCTTTGGATCCTTATTACTTGGCACAGAACTTTGAAGGTATTTTACAGATATTTGTTAAGTTAGCTTAAAGAACCCATTATTCATTAGTGTTTGTAAGTAAAATACCATTGATAAAACCTGCTAGTTCCTAGTTAATTTGGCAACTAAATGTCATCAGTGATTTTTTTTTTCTTGACCTTTTTCTCTAACCAGATTTGCATCTGCTGGTGATGATGGAATTGTGGTCATTTGGAATGCCCAGGTTTGTATTGATTACACGTGAATCATGTAATAAATATATGACAATATAGTTGTATATTCATATATAAATACTATATGGGGTATATTTGCATAACATTGTCATTTGAGACTAATTAATACTTAAAAAGGCCTACTTGGATAATTTCATTTAAAACAGGACAAGTATCATAAAGAGGGCAAATTTTCTTTAAGATTTTTTTCATGAGAAACAAATACTGTTTTATAAAAATAAAAATTTTAATCTTTTTAAAAATTAACTAATTTTTTATTTGTCCTTTTTAGTTTTACATGACAGTAGAATGTATTGTGGCATACTATATGTACATGGAGTATAATTTATTCTAATTAGGATCTCATTCTTGTGATTGTACATGTTGTGGAGTTATCCTGGTTGTGTATTAAAGTACAAGGCTAGGAAATGTCTAATTATGTCTGATTAAAATTCTGTTGTCCTTCTTATTCTCCTCCCCCACACTTCCCATCATTTTCCTTTGTGCAGTCCAATGGACTTCTATTCTTCCCCTTCCTACTCACTGTCGTGGGTTAGCGCCCACATATCAGAGAGAACATTTGGCCTTTGGTTTTTCGGGATTGGCTTGTTTACTTAGCATGATATTCTCCAGTTCCATCCTCCATTTACCTTCAAATGCCATAATTTCATTCTTAATGGCTGATAACATTCCACTGTGTATATATACCATATTTTCTTTATCCATTCATCTGTTGAAGGGCATCTCAGTTGGTTCCATAATAGTTTGGCTATTATGATTTGAGCTGCTATAAACATTGACGTGGCTGTGTCACACTGTAGGATCCTGATTTTAAGTCCTTTGGGTATAGACCAAGGATGAGGATAACTGGATCAAATGGTGGTTCCATTCCAAGTTTACTAAGGAATCTCCATACTGCTCTCCCTAATGATTGTGCCAATTTGCATTCCCACCAAAAGTGTATGAGTATAACTTTTTCCCCACATCCTCATCAACATTTATTGTTACTTGTATTTTTGATAATTGCCATTCTGATTGGAGTTAGACCAGAGACCCTGAGCTTACCAGAACCTACATCATGTCAACTTAGGAACCAACTTCCTCAACAAGACTATTAAAGTGCAGGAAGGACAATCAAGAACCAATAAATGGAATGGTATCAAACTAAAAAGCTTATTTACTACAAAGGAAATAATCAAGAACATGAACAGAGAGCCTACGGAATGGGAGACAATCTTTACCACCTGCACCTCAGACACAGCAATAATCTCCAGGTTATACTAAGAACTCAAAAAACTTAACACCAAAAAAAAAAAAAAACCCAAATAATATTGTTCCAATCAATAAAGGAACAAATAAAGAGCAAAGGAACTGAACAGGCAGTTCATAGAAGGAATACCAATGGTCAAAAAATATATGAAAAAATGTTCAACATCTCTAGCAATTAGAGAAATGCAAATTAAAACTACACTGAAGTTCCATCTCACTCCAGTCAGAATGGCAATCATAAAGTTTTAATCTTGTTGAACAAAATTCAGGTCATCAGCAACTATGCACTGACTTCTAGAATGAATCAAGTATTGATTTTTGTGAGAGCCACAGTTTTTCTTTCAGCATTGCATGATAGCATAATATAGCATTCTTCTCATGTTTGACTTTAATAGAACAAAAGGTATATATTGTTCAAAAATATGTAAGGCTTTACCAGGTTTCCCCAAGGTTTCTCTTCCTCGTTCTTTGTTTCTCAGATTATTCTCTTTCTCAGTATTTTTCTTCATTTACTCCTTTTTTGTTATTATCTGGTCTTTCAGATCTGTGTTTTTTTTTCAGTGACTTTGCCTATGAGAAAAACAGCTCTTTAACATTATAGTGCCCCAGTATCCATAGGGGATTGGTTCTAGCCCTCCTTCCCCATACCAGAAATCCGTGGATGTTCAAGTCTCTCATAAAATGATGTACAATATAATGCATACAACCTACAGGTTATATGCATCCTCCTATGCTCTTTAAATCATCTCTAGGTTGTATGTAAATGCTGTATAAATACTCACTACATTGTATTTAAGTAATAAGGACAAGAAAAAAGTCTATACCTGTTCAGTACAGACACAATTTTTAAAAATATTTTCAATCCAAAATATTTTTTGGATGTGAGCATGAGTTCTCCAACTATTTTTTATTTGGTTGAATCCATGGATACAGAACTAGTGGATACAGAGGGCCAATTGTACTTTCACCACATTCATGAAATCCTGCAACCTTGGAAAGATTTGCAATTTATATTATATTTACATTTTATTTTTATGTTTACTTCTTGGGAAATCGGTGGTAGACTAATGGAGGTAGATACTAAATGAGTGGAGGTAGATGTTGGTGTTAAATGGAGTGGAGATGAACTGTAAGTTGTTGGTCATTTAGTGCATACACACACATACACACACACGTTATTTCCTTCTACAACTTATACTAGAGAGAGTTAGATAACAAATACATGGATAATAATGACTTCCTGTTGTTTTTCTACAGATTAAATTGCTTATTGTTTTTGCTTAATTTACACAATTCTTAAAACCATAGGAAACAACATTCCTTTAAATTCTGTATAAAATATGCTACAATTGTCATTTTCCATTAGAAAATCATCAAAATTATTTTTGGCTATTCTTTCAGCACTTATTTAGATTCTGTTCACATTTTTAACTCAAGTTATGTCTTTTTTACTGTGATATATTTATTTATTTTTGTAGTGCTGGGGATTGAATCTGGGGCCTTGTATGTGCTAGGCAAGCACTCTACCACTGAGCCACATGCCCAGCCCTAAAATTATGTCTTGAATAAGTAATTTTAAACAGAATATATGTGTATTCATAGTGATTCTTTTTTTAAAAGTTGTTGATGAACCTTTATTTTATTTATTCGTATGTGGTACTGAGAATTGAACCCAGTGCCTCATACATGCTATATAGTGCTCTACCACTGAGCTACAACTCAGCTCTCTTCGTTGTGATTCTTAATATCATTTAAGATTATTTAAATTATGAAAGATGAGCCTATTAACTTCTCTTTTTTTTGTATTTCAGACAGGAGAAAAGCTTTTGGAACTCAGTGGACACACTCAAAAGATAACAGCTATTATTACATTTCCTTCCTTGGAATCTTGTGAAGAAAAAAATCAACTTATCTTGACAGCCTCTGCTGATCGAACAGTTATTATATCCTTAAATCTAGAAGAAAGTGAAATAGCCACAGTGGCCCAAGGGGCAACTATATGCATTATCAGTCTTCAGACTCTACGGGCCTGTCTATGCATTCTGGTAGCAAAAATGATTTTATTGTAGTCTTCATAGACACTTCTTAAAAGTATTAGGCATCTGAAAAGTATTAGACTAGAAATAGCAGGTTAAGACTTATATTGATAGAAAGCCCGTGACTAAAGCTGTTCTTTCCAGAGTTACTGTTATATCAAGTTGTGTAAAATGCAGGAAATAGGAGAATGTGGGCTTAAATATTTTTTTTATTATTATCTCATTGTGCTTTTCAATTTAGGGAAACAAAGATGAGTTGGACTGCAGAATAATTCACATTTCTCCCTTTTTATTTATATAAAAAGAAATGTAGTGGCTCCAACCCATGAGAACCTTTGGAGTTTCTGAGTCTGCAGAAAAGTGAATTACTTTCTGCTTAATATTAACATTCAGCATTTGAAAACAATTTTTAAAAGATAAAGTTACTTCTCCTCATAATTTTAGGTAGAAAGTTAAGATGTAACTACAGTGGTAAAATTTTATTAAGTACTTATACACTTAATAAAATTGAAATAGCCTTTTGAAAGATATTTTTAGCTATTGTCATTTACAGATGAGAAAGTAGAGGTGTAGAGATCTTAAATAACTTCCCCAAGGCACCAGAGTAGGGAAGAACTGATAAGCAGTCTGGCTGCAAAGTCAGAACTCTGGACCACTATAGGACACTATGTGACACTGCCTTCATAAAATATTTTCTATAAGCAAGTTCAGCCCTTTACTCTCTATATGAGGAATTGAATCTGTGGAGCTCACAGCCAGGTGATAAGGGATAACTATAGTCTTTCATTATTCTTTTTTTTTAAGGTGTCAGATTGACTTTAAAAAGTTTATGATTATCTGAAGTTCTGTTAAACAGTTTCAAGGACTAGTGACACTATTTCTTAGGCTTTGATAGAACTAAGACATACTATTTAATAACATACTTCAAAGGAATTCTTCAGCTAAAGTGTTTTCCAGACAGATTGCCTATAGGTGAGAAAATTTCCAAGCCATGGTTTAAATGGCAATAGAATGTATGTGTGTGTGTGTGTTGGTGCATATGAGCACGTGTGTCTGTGTGATTACAGATGTCATAAACAAGGACAAAAAATTTCCTCAGATGTTTAGGCAGAGCTGCTTTAATACTGCTGCTGCATTGAGGCAAATATTTTATGGAATAAAACTCCTTTTTTTTTCTTTTTCAGTATCAGTATAAGCTGCAAATAATAGAATTTAAAATACTTTCTCTTCATTAGACTATTCCTAAGATACTCTAATAGTACTTTTAATAGTACTTTAAGGTGGTTACTAAAGTTAGTAGTACAATACAGAGGTAAATAGCTAGGACAGTATCAGTATAAATTTTACCTGTAAGTGAAAGTACAAAGTCATTCCCTTTGCTGAATGCCTTTTCTTGTTTAAAAAAAAAAATCCATGCTGCTTAGCGGTCATTTCCTTTTACCAAATAAATTCTAAATTTTCTCTTCTGAGGCCTTCACTATTAATTAACTCCCTTAATTAAATATTAAAGGTAGATTTTTATATTTTTTGTTAAGTAATAGCTTTAAGAGCTCAAGCTACTCAATATTGCACAAATTTCAGATAGTGAAATAAGTGAAAAGACTGTGAGATCATATTACAGTTGTTTAAATTTAAGGCCAGAAAACATTATGTAATTACTGGGAGCACTTTTTATGTGCTGGCAGTTTCTTTAGTGTGGTATTTACATATATGTATACTTAAATATCTTTTTATCTCTATAGTTCAAATTCTTAGAATAATCAGCCACATTTAAAGACTGACACATTTAAAAAAGGCTTTGAATATAATAAGATTAACTAGTTTATGAAACTAATTTCAATTTTTAAGTATATAGTATATATGTATGTAAGTTGGATATGATGTAAGATGTATTACCATAGGAAGTGCTGTAAAAATTTTGAAAATTATTAAGCTTCTAAGTCAAATAAAACCTGAATATTTATGAGAGGCCTTCTAATTATTATTATTTTTAGAGGTCTTCTAATTATTTTAAATATGTATACAGGTAACAGTAGTACACTGTAGTGTCTTCTTTGAATCAGGATAACAGAAGTAAATCACGCCATGCACATTGGAGGGAGCTTTCAGGAAATATCAGTTAATAGATGTAATAGCTCTTAGTATAAATTCTTCATGTTCATGTTTATTAGATTATGGCAAACTGTTTGGTGAATAATCTTTAAACATTTGCAATATTTAATGTGTGTAAAGATTCGGTACATCATGCCACTCATTCTGTTGGCATTTGCAAATAGTTTAGTAGTAAAATTTACCTCAAGCTTATTTTAGATCATAAGCCTGCTCTGCTAAGTTGATGACTTATTACATGAACTAATTTTTGTGGTAGTAGAAATATTAAATATTTTATGTTTCATTTAAAGATCTTCTAACAATGTTTAATGTTTATGATTTCATTCTAATTAGAAAAAGTTATCTCATAATTAAGAATTTTAAAATTCTACTTAGAAATTATTTCTTAACATAAATTTAGGTATGGGATTGTGATACTGGCAGACAAGTTCAGAGAGTATCATGTTTCCAGTCTACTGTAAAGGTAAATATCTTAAGAAGTAAGAGTTTTTAATGGTGATCCATTTTTGTCTCAGAGAAAAAATGGTTAAATGAAGTACATAAAATTACTTCGGGAGATTTAAAAAAGTATTTCTTTCATATACACTTGTAGTCATTTGACTCTAAGACTAGATTTTTGTGAACATATGTATTGACTCTTAATGTTTCAAATGGAAATTAGAGCAGGGGATAATTGTTATAGCAAGATAAAAAAAAAAAAAAAAGGTAGAACCAGGCATATATTTAGTAGGTAATCCTAGGAATAGACACTGCTTACAAGAAGACTGTAAAAATAACTAGTCAGTTTTTTTTTATATACTTTGAACAAAAAATATAGAGTTATTTGTCCTTTGACTTCTGCGTTAAGGTCATAAAGACATGTCAACTAGTTCTAAAACTAAAAATCTTACATGACTAATTGTCTTCTATTAGGTTAATTAATTTTACAAACCTTAGTTGGCACTTCTTATATGACAGGAACTCTGCTACATGTTGGAGAAACAAATATGGATGAGACTTGGTTACTTGTGATTCATACAGAAGAAATTACCTTAAATGTTCTAAGAAAGTAACAGTGTTTTTAAATGTTAGCCAGTTTGGGAAAAGACAGTTGTAAAATGAGTTGTTTCTTCATTTTCTTTAAAGATAGCTGAGCTTCATGTTGGAGCTAACACTTTTGTTTTTTAATGTGAAAAGAATTATTTTCCTAAAAGGCAACATCTCTGGTAGCCACCTCATGGCACTGTGCTGTTTCGAGTAACAATAAAGATTCTGGGGAAGGAAGTACCATGTCTGGTATGCTCATATTTAATTTAACAATGAACTTTCTCTGAAGAAGTCTAAATTAAAGTATTGACTTCATCAAAATCTCTATGATCTGAAAAGATGCTACTTTTTATATTCCTTAAAAATAATTCCTGCTACCTCAGCAAAAGCGAGGTGCTAAGCAACTCAGTGAGACCCTGTCTCTACATAAAACACAAAATAGGGCTGGGGATATGGCTCAGTGGTCGAGTGCCCCTGAGTTCAATCCCCAGTACCAATAATAATAATAATAATAATAATAATAATAATAATGATAATAATTCCTGCTATCTGAAAAACCAAGGTCATTAGGTTTCATATGGAAATACCTGAGTTGAAGGAATAGAAAAGGAGAGAAAAAAATTAGTGTCTTTGGGGGAAATTCCTTTTGGGAACTATTTCATAAACTAGTCATAGGAACTGGTCAGTAATAAAGTATCTTATTTCGGCATGGTAAAAATACCTCTAAAGGGGTTTTATTGGAATGTTAGCTAGATAATTGTATTTGTTGACTCTGGCTATGATCCTGATTTACATAAAAAATTGTTTAAAAAGTAATATTTTGTTCACTTTAGTTCATTGGATCAGGTGTTCAAGAAATTCATATCCATAATATGAGAAATACTATTATTTATCTTTTGAACTAGTAAATTTTTCTTATAAGGGTGTTAGTGAGGAGATAGTGAAATTGACATTTTTATTGCTTTTTGAGAGAACAAATTCATACGCTCTTCTGGAAGGCAGTTTAGCTTTACTAATGAATCAAAAAAGTGAACCAAAGGCCGCATGTTTTCTCTGATATGCGGATGCTAATTCACAATGAAGGGGGGTGGCTAGGGAGGAATAGAGTTACTTTAGATTGGGTAAAGGGGAGTGAAGGGAAGGGAGAGGGGGATGGAGGTAGGAAAGATAGAGGAATGAAACAGACATTATTACCTTATGTGCACGACTGATATGTTTCTACAACATGTATAATCAGAAAAATGAGAAACTATACTTGATATATCAAAGTGTATAAATGTATTCTACTCTCATTTATAACTAATTAGAACAAATAAAAAAATTTTTTAAATTATATGCATACACACACACGTACACACCTATATATACCCACATATACACACATTAAAATGGCATTTCAGGGGCACGGAGGTTGTGGCTCAGTGGTAGAGTGCTTGCCTAGTTCATGTAAAGCACTGGGTTCTATCCTCAGCACTACGTAAAAATGTAAATAAATAAAGTTATTGTTTACATCTGCAACTAAAATATTTTTTTAAAAAATGTCATTTCAGAGGATGTAAAGAGTTTGTAATGTGCTCAAGACAACTTAATGTAACGAAAGCAGTATATTATCCTCCATAAAATATTAGCAAACCAAATCTAGTAACATATAAAAGAAGATTATACACCATGATCAAGGGAGATTTAACCTCTTTAATATGAGATTAATTTTACATAAGAAAATCAGTCCATCATATCAGTACATCATAATGAGAATACAGGGTAAAAATCGCATAATCATCTCAATAGATGCAGAGAAAGTATTCAATAAACACCAGTGTCCTCTAATGATAAAAATATTCTGTGAACTAGGATCATATTAAGGGCAAAAGACTGAACGCTCTTCCTGCTAAGATCAGGAACAAAATAAGAAGGCCTGCTCTGAGCACATCTGTTCAGTATAGTACTTGAAGTTCTGGCCAGGGCAATTAGCAATAAAAAAGAAATAACATCCATTTGGAAAGAAAAGTATGGATCTATATTTATAAATTATGTGATCTTGTATATAGAAAATCCTAAATCTACAATAAAACTGGTAGGGCTAATAAATTAATTTAGCAAGGTTTCAGGATGCACAATCAATATACAAAAATCAACTGTAAGCCAGGCATGGTGGTGCACACCTGTAATCCCAGCACTTTGAGAGGCTGAGACTAGAGAATCTTGAGTTCAAAGCCAGCCTCGCTTGAGGTGCTAAGCAACTCAGTGAGACCCTGTCTCTACATAAAACACAAAATAGGGCTGGGGATGTGGCCCAGTGGTTGAGTACCCCTGAGTTTAATTCCCCGTACCAAAAAAAAATGTGTTTGTTATGTACTAGTATTTAACACCCTAAAAATTAAGAAAACCCATTTATAGTAGCATCCAAAAGAATAAAACACTTAGGAATAAATTTGAAAAATTCAAGATTTGTACATTAAAAATGTCAAAATATTGTTGAAAAAAGATCTAAATAACTGAATAGAATATCCCATGTTCATCATCAAATTTAATATTGTTAAGATTACAACACTACTCATTGATATACAGATGGAATAAAATCATTACCAAAATTATAGCTGACTTTTTATTTCAGAAACTGGCCAGCAAGAATAGCCAAAACAGTCCTGAAAACGAAGAACAAAGTTGTAAGGGCTCTCACTTGCCCATTTAAAAACTTACATAACGGTGTAGTGAAGTGTTGACTGACTACAACTTACTAAAAACTTACACAATGCTGTAATCAAGTCAATGTTGTACTGGCATAACGATAGACATACAGATCAAAGGAATATAATTGAGAGTCCAGAAATAAAATCTCACATATATAAAATATATGTGATTTTTTACATGGTGCCAATACCCCTTGATGGAAGAAAGACAAGACTTCAAAAAATGATGCTGTGACAGGTGCCATAGTCTCAGCTACTCTGCAAGCTGAGGTAAGAGGATCATTTGAGTACAGAAGTTTGAGACCAGCCAGGGGAACTTAAGGAAACCCCTGTCTCAAAAAAAAAAAAAAGCTGAGGCAACAGGATATCCACCTACAAAATAATTAAATTGAATACATTTCATTTGTTTAAAAAGATTAATTGAATTGGACCTCATCAAAATTAAAAACTTTTGTGCTTCAAAGGAATACAGAGAATGTGAAAAAATAACCCATAAAATGCTAGAAAGTATTTGCAAATCCAGTGTACTTATATCCAGAATGTACAAAGAACTCTCAACAATTAAGAGATAAATAGACCAATTAAAAATAGACAAAGGATTTAAAACAAATTTCTCTGAATAAGACAATTGGCCAAGAAACTCATGAAAAGAAGTTCAACATGATTAGTCTTTAGAGAAATGCAAGTCAAAAAACCACATTGATAATCTCAGCAACTCAAGAGACTGAGATAGGAGGATGGAAGGTTTGAGACCAGCCTCAGTAACTTAGACCCTAAGTAAAAATAAAATAAACAAGAAAACCCCACATATACTACAATGAAATATTATTTTATACATACCAGAAAGATTCATATCTAAAAGACCAAAGACCAGTCTTAAGTGTTAATAAAGATGTGAAAAAAATGTAACCTTCATACATTGCTGATGAGATTGTAAAATGGTACCATCACCTTGGAAAACAGTTTGGCAGTTCATCAAAATATTAAACAGAATTATTTAACCCAACCATCCTCCTAGATATATTCCCAAGAGAAATAGAAACATGTACACACATAAATGTACACAAGTGTTCAGAGCAGTATTGTTCCTAATAGCTGAAAGATAGAAACAACCTACATGTTCAGCAACTGATGAATGGATAAATAAAATGTGCATATCCATACAGAGGAATATTATTGGGCAATAAAATGAATAAAATACTGATATTAAAGCAGAGATTAGACAGCATAGGGCCTCTTGAAATATAAACTGTGCTGATTACTTTCAACTTTTTTTCTTCCATCAGTTTTAAAAACAACCCTATCGCAAGGTAGACAAGATCACCGGAACCACCTCCTTTTCTTTTTAATTCTTTCTTGCTCTTGTCCTTCTCACTGCCAGTCGGGTGGGTGAGTAAAGGACTATTAAGGGACTCTTTAGGATGTCATTAGAGGTGAAGGTCAGTCCTTGAAATGCTAACCATCCTGAGTCTACCAAACAGAATTATTGAGAAGAATTAGGAGATAACTAATTTAAAACTTAAAAACAGGTTGCATTTTCTATTTTACATAAAAAGGAGTTTAAACATTGTGTGTTTTCTATTACTGAGTAGGAAATTACCTCACAATTTAGTGGCTTAAAGCAATAAACATTTATTATCTGGTAGTTTTTGTGGTCAGGAACAGAGAACATCTTAGCTCAGTTGTTCTGGCTGAGGATCTGAATTTGTGGGCATAATTTTAAACCATTAAACAATGAAATGCTTGAGTTTCTAAATTGATATACATTTCAATTTTGCAGTGTTTAACTGTTCTTAAGAGACTAGATATTTGGCTCTCTGGTGGGAATGACTTATGTGTGTGGAACCGAAAATTAGATCTCCTGTGTAAGACCTGCCACCTTTCTGATACAGGTAAACAAAATATAATGCTGATTCATAATTGACAGACTTAGAAGACAGCAAATCTTCAAAGAGACTTTATGAACACAAAGGTGTTTTGGAGGGATTTGGGTTTTGTTTTGTTTTAGTTCCAAAGATTACAGGTAGCCATATTTAATTAGTATATTCACTCCACAAATAATTTAATGAACATTTTAAAAATAGAATATTTTCTGCATTTATAATTCGTCTCATACTCCCATGCCCCTGCTCTTACCTCCTCCACCTCCTCTAGTTCTACTACACTTTGACTTCCTTCTCCAGCACTAGCTCACACATGGGAAGATACAAAACATACCGGTAAAAAAAGAACATGTGGAGGAGAAGTTAGGTCAGAAATGCTCTTCAGATCACAACAGTGCTACTAGTCTTCATGGATGGGAAGGATAGCAAATGAGTAAAATATTTTCTAAATTTACCTATATGCTATGAATTACATCTATATATTACATATCACATTGGAAAATTAACTTTAATGCATAGATTTTTGCCAACATATATGCTGGCTCTAATATATCAACTCTATAATTCTTTCTAATAAAAGTAATAATTGTAACATATCTCACAGAACTTGGGGTTAGCTTCTAATCATTTCATGATTCAGTTATGAAAAGATATTCAGAACTCTGTACTTAAGGCTGAGTATGGTGGTGTATGTCAGTAGTCTCAGCTACTTGGGAGGCTGAGGCAAGAGGATCACTTAAGCCCAGGAGGTATGAGCAAGATAGTGAGACCCTGTCTCTTAAAACAATAAACAGACAAGCAAACCCTACAGAAAACTCTATCTGAAATATGGTAGAGTATAAACTGATTATTTCAATAATATAAGGAGTTTTGTAAATGTATTAATTGACCATGAGCATGCTATTTAAAAGCTACTATTTAGCTGTTAATTATTGGCTAACTCTGACTCACCAAATTCAGTTTCTCCTATATTTCCATTTAAAACCGTGTTTCTAACATGCAGTGCTGCAGTAGTAGACAGCAGTAGGGTGTCCTCTAATTTACTTCAGTCAGATCTCACAAGTTAAAGGCTCAGTCCCCAAGACTGCCCCATCTCACTTCAAATGCCATTCATAACACTATTTGTTTTTTGACCCACTGGCTATAAACTGGGATTCCCACATCCCCTTTCTTGGATTTGATTAATTACTAGAGCAGCTCTCAGAACTCAGGGAGGGTATTATAAAGGATGCAGATGAAAAGCTACATGGGGCAAGGCAGGTGTGGGGAGGAGTGTGGAGCTCCTGTGTCTTCTTCAAGTGTGCTAACCTCCATAACCTCCATGTGTCATGCTGTATGGAATCTCTGAACCCTGTCATTTTGTTTTTCAAACAAAAAATATGCTTCATTACATAGGCATGGTTGATTAAATCATTGGCCACTAGTGACTCACTTCACCTTCAGCCCCTATCTTTTCCCTGGAGGTAGGGAGATGGGGCTAAAAGCCCTAATCCTCTAATCCTTCCTTGGTCTTTCTGGTAACCAGTCCTCATTCTGAAGTGTCCTAGTGGCTGCCAGCCATCTCATTAGTGTATAAAACACATTGTATCTTTGGATATTCAAAGGATTTTAGAAGTTAGGTGACGGGAAACAGGATGAAGATCAAATATGTTTTTCACAATGTCCTGTTAGCTCATTTAGTGCCGGGGAACATGCTCAGGCTTAATTAAGTTTACACTGAGGGAAAATACCAATTTTATCTCATTTGAATTAGCCATCTTGTGAATGGATGAGGGAGATTATCCTAAAGAAGTTGGAATGGCTGAATATACAACTTTACCACAACAGTAAAAGTTTTCAAAGAGCATGTCCTACCCTTAATAAATCACTGTCTTCCAGAGATCTCAGAAATCTTACAACAATCATTTTCCATTTGTAAACATGTATGTAAGTATGTATGTAGCAAGTTTTGTGTACTTTGTTGTTACTATCTCCTTTATAGGAAATGATTGACATAAAACTCAGAATGTTTTTGTTGGAATCCATAAAAAATGATTTTACTTTTATATATTTCTGAAGGTATCAGTGCTTTAGTTGAAATACCTAAGAGCTGTGTCATAGCAGCAGTTGGCAAAGAACTGAGTAAGTATGATTTTTTCTTTATTTTTTTTATTAATATACATGTGTGTGCATGTGTGTGTGTATATATATATTTTAAACTAGACTAGTATATATGTCTGGAAAGACAAAGTAGTTTTTATTTCACGGATGTTTGCTCCTGCCAAGCCTTGGCTCCTTGGGGTTGTTGAAAGTACAGAAAGTAAAACATTTTCAAGATGTTAGGTCAGGTTTCTTGTCAGTATTTTAGATTATTATTGTCTTTGTTAGTTTTAACAATATATTGCTGCTTTTTCTAAAATCCCAATCTTAGGGTTATTTGGTAGTATACCACTTAAAGCAGCATTTTCACACAACTTTGATAGATGTGGGAAAGAGTTCTCTTTTCTATCGCCTAAAAGACCTTCTCTTGGCAACCACAGTTTGAACATGAATGGCTATTGGAATATAATAACCTTGCTAGAGATTTATAAGTTGGTAAGATATTGTCAGAAATACAGAAGAGGAAAAAAGAAAAACTTGGTATGACCTGTTTTCCAGAGAGTAATGTGAGAAAGAAGAGAGACTTGGGTAATTACCACTACTTGGAAAGGATATGGGACCTTTCTACTCAGATGTTAGGTATCCTAATCTTTGAGCATCCACAGCACTTGCTCCAGTGGCTTATGATAGCACTTAATTCACTGATGCTAAGTCAGTGTAAGAGTCTTATTCTCACTGTGGACTAAGCATTTCAGGGCAGTGCCCTGGCCTTATTCACAATAGCTAATGCTCCTAGTACATAGTAGAAGTTTAGTTAAGTGTTGGTTGATAGAATCACCTTACTTGATTGGATTTTGTATTTTCTGTATTGGCTAAAATTAGGATTTATACTAGTTTAAATAAAACTATTTGTTAAAGTCAGATAATTAGGCAAAACATTGAATATCTACCACAGTCAAAAGAACTATTTGACATACAGAAATTCTAAGGCTTATTCTCAGAGAATTTATAATGTTGTGTGCCTAGGTGTCTAGAAAAGTTGTGTTTTTGTTTGTCACTGTGTTAAAGTTAAGCATGAATCTGTAGCCTGGTTCATAGCAGTGCTTACTGGCCTGGGAATGTGAGCAGAGAAAGCGAATAATGGAGTTGTTTCAAGGGTGTGGGCCATTCACCACCTGTGTAAAGAGTGGGCTGGGATAGGATAGCTGCACATGAGTTGAAGTCCTAAAGAGAGCGGGGACTTCAGTGTTTGCTAGTTGATTTGAAAGCGTCAATAAAGGAAGCAAGTTCTAAGGAAGCCCTGACTTGGAGTTTGACTAGATCATTTCAAACATCTGAAGCCTTTGAAAGAAGTTATTTGAATTAGTATGAATAAAGCTGTCTTTGGAGATGGGTTTTCCAATGTGGTAGGTATTTTTCACTTCACGAAATGCTTGCTTACTTTGAGTAGAAAATGTACTTCATCTTTTCTGAACATTTTAATAGAACAATATCTGTTTTTTTCATTTAGTAATTTTTAGGTTAGTAGCACCCACAGAAGGATCACCGGAATGGGATATTATTGAAGTTAAGCGCCTCCTTGATCACCAGGATAATATTCTCTCATTGATCAATGTCAATGGTAAGCTCATTATGTACATTTATATTATGTACAATTTTGTACTTTTAACCTATTCTGAACTTCAGGGTTTTGTTCCAGGATTCTTGAACAACTGTTATTAAAGTAACAGATTATTAGGGATTATCATTCTTTTTCACTTTAAGTTTATGCCAGTGGAGCTGAGCAAGAAGTCTCAAATATTGTCAGGTCTAAGAGTTAGGCATAAGGAAAATAGAGTAGGGCAGCAACAAGAAGATAGAGCAACTCATGATTACTCCAGGTGCCACTTGGGAGCTGTGAGATGATCATCATAGCCTATGAAGACTAGTACTCATAGCATTGCAGCATTCTTGGCAAATGATTGTGGCCAGTTCTTTTTTTGTAGAGAAGACTGGAAATAGTTATGCCCTTTTGTCTTGCTAACCATATTGTACAACATCACGTAACAAGTTATACATTTAAAATGGAATGACTAGGACTTAAGCCAGTTGTAGTCATGATTGAAGAATCCCAGAGAATAAGAAAGGTCTGAAGAAAATGAGTCATGTCTGCTCTTCCGATAGTTAGGGTTTTGACTTGCCAGATATCCTATTTGGCTCCATATACAATATTAGTGAATATCTGTGAGCTGAAGCTGACATCACATGGGGCAGGATAGGATCACAAACCATAGTTCTTGACACTTAGCTAGTTCACTTATAAATAAGTGACAGCTTATGTCATCAGAGTTCTACTGGGTGCTCTGTGTATGAATCAGGAGAGAGAATTATTCTAGTGGAGACTGCAAGTGGGTCCTGTAAGGCTCCTGTGAATATGAGCTAGTGGAAAGGGACTGAACCCCAGCCTCATATTGACCCAAAGCCTGGACTGGCTCTTGAACAATATTTTGTGTAAACATGAGATGAGGGGAAAGAAGGGCAAAGAGCACCCAGAGCACCAACGGTAGTCTCTCTTTGTGTGCCACTCAGTCAAATTTTCAGGTATATTAGTGAGAATGTCCCTTCCATCTCCAATCCTTCACCCAGTAGCTACCTACTTATAAAACTCAGCTGTATGTCTTCCTAAGGCCCAAATTGTCTATAGTGATAGAAATAAGAATGATTGGTAGTGCCAATTCATTGTCTCTGGAGACTCTTTCTCTCTAGCCATGGATAGCAGCACAAACGACCTTTTGAAGCCTCCCTGGTAACACTGAATTGTAAGCCCCAAGTCTCCAGAGCTGCTGAGAAAAACATGGCAATGTTATGGCCTGTTACGCTGGTCATGCCTAGTTGTCTTGTTTTAGTGGTGAAGCAGTGGTACCATTGAACCAGTATGGTTACTTAAATGAAGATGATGGGATATTCCTGGAATAGCCTTAACTTCATGATCTTTCTTTTGCTGTGTGTGATATGCAAAAAGGCTTACACCTCTTTTTTTTTCTTGGTAATGCTAGGGATTGTTAGGCAAATGTTCGACCACTAGCTGTGTCCCAGCTTATAACATTTTAAGAAAGTTCTTTCAGGTATTTCTTTGCCAGATTCTTAAAGGAAGGAAAGTGGAAAGCTAATTCCAAAAGAATTGTTAATGGAAGTTACAGAAAACTTGCAGTGCTTTCTGCTTTATAAACTCCATGACTATAAAATTACACTACAGATATAAATAAGGCAAAAGAATATTTAGCAGTCATACATGGCCAGGCAGTCTGGTAAAGTTTGAAGATTGATAACCATCTGATCTTGTGCATGGGCATGTCAGTGATGTTGAAGATTTTGGTGATCCAGAAATGATTATGTTGTTTAATTTCCTCCTCTGATTTCTGCCCTGCCTCTTTGTTCTTACCCATGAACACTGAAAGATGTGGCCAGTTACTGGGTTCCTACCTCAGGGAGTTGGGGGAGTACATATTCAGTGAAATAGACCAGGACAACCTTAGAATGGTATACTGGAACTCCCACAAATGTGAATAATATATATGTACCAGAAGATTTACATGCCCAGGCAGAGATTTCCTAAGACAGACAAACAAGATGACCTTGCTAATACCTTCTGGCCAAAGGCTGTGGGTGCTTCTTCATTTTATTCCTTTTCTTGCTTTGTGCTGACAGCATGGCCTGATAATCACAAAGTATTAGTACTTGCAAGGTATGGATAGACAGATGCCAAGTCAGATTTTCTTATTAAATATTTTGATATTTAGAGGATGAAAGTCCATCCAATAAAATTACACCATTGAGGGTAAATAATTTACACACTAATAAACTATGTGCTGACGTAGATGAATGACAGCGTTTCTTTTTTAGTGAAAAATTCCAGGTGGTCATTAATACTGTGTTTCTGTTGCATGGAGGAATCACAGGTATTTGGGGGATTAAGTCAGCAGACAGCTGCATGACCTCATTGGGTTAAGTCTGTGTTATGACTAAGATGCAGAACTGAAGTCAGGAGGCATCTATACTCTCAGTTCTCTGGTTCTTTTATAATTTGAGTGAAACTGAAAAGAGGAAGGTAAAGGGTGGAAGAGAAGGTCATAGAAAGATTTGTTCTGCTTTAACTTTTACACTATTAAAACTAGAAGGTTGTTTCTCTCCTGAGATGAGAATTGAACTTATTTTTCACCCAGAAAATTCTATAATCTTTTTAAAAAGCTACTTATTATGGCCTGGGAACCAAGACAAAATGTTAACATGTATAATTGCTAGTAATTTTGTATTTCTAAGAGACATCTGGTTATTAGAAATTTCCTTGCCTGGTTTACCGGATAAATGGAATAATTAAATCACAAGTACTCATCTGTGCTTTCTTAAATCACAAGTCACTGGATGTTTTAATACTATTAATGCAGAATAATACTAGAGGCTCAAAATAATACCTGAGACTCAAAGATAACATTTGATATCTTTTAAAAATGGCTAGACATGTATTATTTAACTTGATGTTTACAATCATTTTTATTTAATGCACGAGAAATCCAAGATGAAGAAAGATTAATGATTTCCTAAAGAACATCTGGTTAATTATAGGCAGAGTCAAAGTTAGAACTTTGGTTTCCAGACTCAGTGCATTGTTCTGTTTTGTCTTACCTCAAAAATGTAAAGATTCAAAACAAATTACATTTTTACAGGTAATTTTTAGTCTAACAGTTGTACATTTTCCAGTAAATGTATAATGTGTAAAGTGTTTTGGCCCATTGATTTCATTTTATTTAAGGATATTAAAAACTTGTTATTATACAAGTTATAGAATCATAGAAGAAAATAGTGAGAAACACTGAAAAAAAAAATTAAAATTAAAATCATCCCATCATCCAGTATGAAACATCAGTCCACATCCTTCTAGATGTTTTTCTGGGCATAAGTATATGTGTGTGTACTTTTTTACATATATATATATATACATATATATATATATATATATATACACATATATATATATATGTATATATATATATAAATGAGATATAAATATGATATACTGTTTTGTAACAGTACCTTATGAATATATTTCCTTGTCAATATAAAAACATACTTTTACAATTAATTTTCAATAACAGCATTACTATTTCATTTTGTGGATGTCTGATATATTCAGTCTCCAATTAGATGTTTAAGTTGACTTCAGATTTTTAAGACTTATGTCTAGCAATCTTTTATATATGTCTTATATACGTTTTTCTCAAAGTAAATTCCTAGAAGTAGAATTGGTAGTTTATATTTTTTGTGGTTTTGATATATATTACCAAATTATTCTTAAAAAAGATTATTTCAGATTTACACCAATGTGTACTAAGGCATTAGCAGTATATGAATATGATGATTTCCCATGATTTTGCCAGTATTGGGCATTTTTGTTTTATAATAAGAAATTTATGAATTTCAATTTATAAATCTATAACTTTTCTAGTTTGCAAGTCAATAAATGGTATCTTGTTGCATTTAGATTTCTTTGATTATTAAAGGAGTTTAAAAGTCTGCATATATATTTACTGATTGCTTGTTTTCCTGTTCAGTTCCTTTACACATTTTTCTCCTGGGGTATTTATCTCATTCTTAATGATTTCTGAGAACTCCTTATGTATCCAATATAGTAAACCTGTTTTGACATCCAAGTTGCAAATTTTCTCCAGCTTTTTGCCATCTAAGTGTATGATTTTTTTCTTCTTACCAAGCAGATATTTACTTGGATCTCTTCCCCCCATTCCTTCCCTCCTTTCTGTAGAGCCCTTTACTACTCCATATTCACAAAACTATTCATCTTCATTTTCTTCAATCCTTTAATTTCCTATAATATTTTAATCCATTCAAAACTCATATTGATATACATTCCAAGGTAAGGTTCTTTTATTTTTATTCCCAAACTTGACTGAACATTCCAGCATGAAATATTTTCTTACTAGAATAAAATGTGATCATTATCACACACTAAGTAACTAAACTTAAGTCTGTTTCTGATCTTTTTATTCTATTTTATTAACCTTTCTGTTTGGCTTGTCTGGGTATCTCACTGTTCTTATTATTGTGGTTTTATAGAATATTACTACTTGTCATTCCATTAATTTTTACCTTTAGCCTAGAGAAAATAATCAATAATTAGGCATATGTGAACTTTGCCTAGATCAGAGTTTTGTCACGGGCTCCCATGTTGGAGAGCTGATCATCTGGGATGTCCTGGACTGGACCATGCAGGCTTATGAACGCAACTTCTGGGACCCGTCTCCACAGCTAGACACCCAGCAAGAAATAAAACTCTGTCAAAAACCAAATGACATTTCTATTCATCATTTCACATGTGATGAAGAGGTAAAAAAAATTCTATACTTTATCTATAAACTTTTAATAACCCCAATTTCTGATTTTTAAAATTTAATCTCATAATGGACACAAAAATATCATTCCCTATGGTTTTAAGTTTTACCTTAAAATGCTCTAATATTTTGCATGGATTATACCACTTACATTAAAAAAGCATTTTTAAACCTTTGCTCCTAATCTTCAGGCAAAGAAGTGATTAGATGGCTGCAGATTTAGAAATCCTATTAAAATTTTGGGTTGGATTAAATAATCCCATAGGATTTGAGGTTAATGCTTCAAATCATTTTCAGGACACTATAAAAATCATTTTGAAGTTTCTGGTACATTTCCTAGAGAGGTAAAAATATAAAAATAAAAAGTTCTAGGATTGTTAATCTTTTAGTTTGCTGACATTTGGGCAAGATAATTGATTACTTGCTGCTGTCCATATATTAGGCCTTGACAGTAGTGTTCTTGAAGCACTGTGCTATAGAAGATCAGTACCAATGGACTTCTGAATCTTGGCTCTGATCTAACAAAAACAAACAAACAATCTTCTGTGGGGATCCATGTTATAATACCAGCTACTCAGGAGGATCGCAAGTTCAAGTCCAGCCTAGGCAATTTATCAAGTCCCTGTCTCAAAATAAGAAGGGCTGGGGGTATAGTTCAGTGATAGAGCATCACTGGGTTCAATCTCTGGTACTGGGGGTGGGGATGGGGGATCTCCTAGCCTTAGGAGCTCAGAAAGGGAGAGTTACTTTTCTAAATAATCACAAAAAAATGTAAACACTGAGGAGAGGGACTGGAGAAAGCTTTTCTTTCACTTTATTTTGTCCCTTTATATCCTGGTTTTCTAATTGCACACGTTATTATTTAAAAAGTTCAGTAGTTGTGTTCTGGAAGGGAAGGACTTTTATTTTCTTTGCACTTCTCTTTAAAAACAAAAACAAAAGAATAGGATAAAAGTGGGTAAAAAAATACATCTACACCTAAAGATCAAGTTTCTATGTATCCCAATTTTATTTTGGAAAAAAAATATATGTGATAAAACAATAAGGTCTCAGGAAAGATTTCTTAGAATTATAGCCCCTAAAATTATATATAAGTGCATATATATGTATATTTAAATTTTGCATGTTTTCACTTTTGTAAAATTTAGTACTTAAAAGTTTTTTCATTTTGTATTCCTTTTAAAATTTTTTGATTGATCTTTATTACTGCTATAAATGCTTGAGAAAGCATTACTCACTTTCCCCCAATGTTCCTTCTTTTGTTGGGAGTGCTTTTCATCTTTAGGTTCTTTTTATCTCCCATAAATTGTTGATGGTGGATGGTTGATAGAATGTCTCTGTTGAGTAGATGCTGTCCCAAAGCTCATTGAGTTCTCTAGTTATGTTTATAATTTTCTTCATGGCCTTGGATAAATCACTTAAACTTCCTGGACTTCCTGCTGAGTTTCTGGGGGTTTTGCATTGAATGCAATCCTAGGGCTCTAGATTTTAGCACTTTGGCTAACTATTACCTTTAGTGTGTTTGGCACGGGGTCTCAGCTTGCATTACTGAGAACAGAGTACTCAGGCTGCTGCAGGGTCAGATTGCCAGCCACAGCTCCTTCCTTGAGCTGTCACAACTCATGGAGGAAGAAAGTAATGTTATACACAGCCTTTTCTACATTAGTAGTTTTGTCAAAGTATCAAGCACCAATCATTCAATATTTACTCTGGGAAGCCTGGGGGCATGCTTTGGTACAGCTAGTGTAGGTCTGAGTTGGGTTTGTAGCCTATAAGAAGGATTGGAGGGCTCAAGGTCTCTGGCTGAGAGCAGGGGAAAATATGTAGGAATTTTTGATAGGTCTGCCTGTTGGGGTACCCACTGAATAAGAATGAATGATTCCAAGACAAGTGCTACCTGATGTCTAGTAAATTAAAAATTACTTCAGAAGCAAGGTGGTGTGGTGTGAGGAAAGAGCAAGAAACTGGAATAACATGACCTTGATTTTAATATTGAGTCTGTGCCTGATTTCTTGTGTTTTAAAACTTTTTAAAAATTTAACTTGCTCATCTGGAAAATGACAATAATGCATGCTTTTCCTACCTGAACAAGATGGTATGAAGCTGAAGTGAGATGAACATTGGCAAAAAATGCTTTCAAAAAATTAAAGTTGTTTTAGTAAAAAGGTATTTCTAATATTACATAGAAAGAACATTTTTTTGTGAAGCCTTCATATGATCTTATGATGACTAAGTTATAGGTCTCTTGATTGCTTAAGATGTAGCTGCAAGTAATTTTGCTCACATTTTCCAGGCAAAAGTAGCTAAGTAATTTTCCCAAGGATGAAGTGTTTCATAGATGAAAACCCAGGCTGCTGCAGGGCCAGGCTGCCAGCCACAGCTCGGTCGTTCAGCTGTCACAATTCATGGAGGAAGAAAGTAATCTTATGCAGAGCTTTTTCTGTATAAGTAGTTGTGTCAAAGTACCAAGCATCGAGGAAATCTTTGTGCTTTGACATTTTTGGACTTCAGAGGGCAGTACAGTAATTTGGGCTGAAGGCTGGGAACAGGGAAGGTAACCATGGTTTTCTGATGTCACACAAGAGCTGGGAATATACACCACGTAGTAGGCATTGGTTTTATGCCCCCCCTTCTTTTTTTTTTTTAACTTTTCCCCCCAGAATGTATTTGCTGCAGTTGGAAGGGGTTTATATGTGTATAACGTTCAAATGAAGCGTGTGATTGCCTGCCAGAAAACTGCACATGACTCCAATGTTCTGCACATTGCCAAACTTCCAAACAGGTATAAGTTCTTTCTGTTCTGCAGTAGATGAAAGTAAGTCACGGTTCCCAGAGCTGCCAGTGTGATTTCTCAAGTGACCAAGTTACCTGGCTCTGTGGCTTGACCTGCTGTGTTCTTTTGGTAATGGAGAATGCCCTCTGGCTGTCTCTGAAGAAGAGTTGTTTACAGGAACCAAGGTTCAAATGAATTACATTGAATTTCATCCTAAGAAAAGATCATTTAAATTTGGTACTTTTTTTTAAAAACCAAGTTTAAAGACTGTGGTATTTAACAATGTACTGATTTTCTTTTTATATTTTCTATAAACCCACTTTGTTGTTGTTGTGTGTTTATGATCGGAATTAAATGGTAGGGGGCTGGGGTTGTGGCCCAGGGGTGGAGCACTCACCTAGCACATGTGAAGCACCAGGTTCAATCCTCAGCACCACATTAAAAAATAAATAAATAAATAGTGTCTATCTACAACTAAAAAAAATTTTTTTTAAATAATTAAATAGTAGGCTCCTCCTCATTGTCTAAGGCTTTGAAGGGAGAGTTTTTCTCTCAGGGTAGCTGTGGCTGCTGAGTTTCTAGGGGGAGGCAGCAGCATTATTTTCTATGCAGGATATATTTAGAGTAATAGGCACCCTGAATACACATGCTCAGAATATTGTGAAGATATAATCAATACCGTTTTCCTGAAGGTCTTTTTCACCTATTCTGGGGATCACACCCAAAGCCTTGCACATGCTAATAAGCAGGTGCTGTATTACTGAACTACATCCCCAGCCCTCCTAAATGCATTTTTTCAATGGAGATAATAAATTTATAGCATTTGAGCCAATGTCACATAGTGTAATATGTGCCTTTCCTGAACAGTATGTTTAGTTTGCATTGTAAAGCCACATTCTGTTGTGATTTTCATGAACTCTTTTTTTATGGTCTCATATTATTATTGAAGTAAAGCTCAGTAGTTTGGAAATGACAGAACTGATTGCATTTTTTTAGGTTTTTTTAATATGTGGGGATTTGGAAGAGTGAACAAACAAGCCAGCCAACCTGTTAAACCTGCCAAGAGCTGAAAAAAGCAAACAGACAAACAAACAAAAACCAGTTGAGGGCTCCAGTGATTTCTTTGATTACAGATTCAGATTTGTTCTTCTAAGGTGCTCTCCATTACTGATTTTCTGTTCTGACAGGCAGTTAATCTCATGCTCAGAAGATGGCAGTGTACGCATTTGGGAGCTACGAGAGAAACAGCAGCTCGCAGCTGAACCTGTACCAACAGGTGTGTGTCTATTCCCAAAAAGGTAGCATTACTTCCCGTCTCTCCTTTCTCATATGCCAGGCAGAAGAAAGGTGATTGTAAGAAGCCACAGTAATAGAATGTACTCTAAACAGGCATTAGATGTTTACACGAACTGTATGGTAATTGGGATCAAGGATCCACTTCTTAATATTGCCCTAAAGGAGAATTGCTGCTTTATTTCAATTCAACTGGGATTTTATTGTTTTGAGAGCAAACTGTTATTTTCTAGTAGTTATTCATTTATATTATCTATAATTCTGATTGGTACACAAAATTTTTACCATAAGTTGTCAAACTAGAGGGTTCTTTAGTCTTGAAGCATTATCATTAACATCAAACGTAACTTATGGGGGAAAAAAACACTTTTCTTTGTGATCACCTCATGAGCTCTTGACTTTTTGGTGCTAGTTTGAAAATTAAAATTCTAGATGTTTGAATGAATTAGTTACCAACACCTGGTAAGAAATCATCAGATGCTGGTACCTCTAGTTTCCTCTGGTTCTTTTCACTTACCTGAGGTCCTAGGGTGTTGTGTTCAACATATACAAGGACATTGCTTTTCCTTGTATTTTGTTGATTAATCTGAATTGTGTCCTATTTTAACTAGACTTTACCATTCAGGTCTTTTACTTCTCTTTTATTCCTGTGTTGTGTGTGTATGTTAATATACCTTCACCAATGGGTAAGTGGGGGGCTATAAAAAGAAATTAGGAACAAACCTTGTCAGTTAAAAAAAAATGAAACAAAATAATGAATTTTAAAGACCCTAGTGTAGTGCTTGGTACCATCTGCTTGGTAATGTAAGTGTGGAACATCTTTGCATTTAAATATTCTCTGTTTTTCTGGTCTCATATTATTGAAGTAAAGCTCAGTAGTTTGGAAATGACAGAACTGATTGCATTTTTTTAGGTTTTTTTAATATGTGGGGATTTGGAAGAGTGAACAAACAAGCCAGCCAACCTGTTAAAAAGCAACAAGAAAATGTGACTTTGTATTCCCTGGAGCTCATTGGCGATTTGATTGGACACTCATCCTCTGTGGAGGTATTGCTTTTAGTAGGGGTGCAGTGTCCCTGTGGTTCCTTGCTTCTGCCTTGCACTGCTCTTTGTGTTCACTTTGTCTCAGAAATACCTAAACTCCTTCATCATCAGGTTTTTGTTACATCTGACCATGGAATAGGATAGGTATGGGTAGTTAAGATCTTCTTTTACAGAGAGAGGATTTGAACAAACAAGGAATGTATTGCTTTTAAGAATGAGCTTGCTCACCATTTGTAAGATAAAGAGAGTTGACTAATAAGGGCAACGTGAATAATGTTGAATAATAGTAGTCAACACAGAGGATGTAGGGTTTATGGTTAAATGTGTGAAGTTAAGGCCTTAGAATCTGATTTCCAGAGACCTATCAAATTCACAAGCAAAGTACTATTTTGACCTATCTTTGATGGATGATAATTGGTTAGCTTTATAAAACCTTATACCTTGATAATCATTGTGCATATATGAAAATAGTTGAAAATTATAAGAAATAAAATTCTAACATGGAAATTCAAACATATTACTATTTACTATAGGCATCATTGCCTGTAATGGAGGAATAAGATTGATCAAGATAGAGAGGTGATTGGAACTGGTAACTATACCTATGTAAGCAAAACCCTAAGTAATACATTTCTTAATTTTTTTCATAGCTAGGAAGAAACAAATTATTTTTCATTCAAATGGGCATTCATACTTAGGAGTTGCAGTAGTAGCATGCTGGCTATTGAGCATTTCCTACATATCAGAAATTAATACTAGATTATATAAGCACTAATGTTTGCAAAGAAATGTAAAATACAATCCTTGCCCTTATGGATCTTATATTCTAGTAGAGAGGAAGGAGACAAAGCTAATAAGCTTTGTCTAGGCTACTTATGATGGACCCAGACGAGTATTGGACTGTGAATACCCAGGAATTAGAACATTTCTTGCTGAACCCTGTAAATGTTGGTGGAAGATATGGGACTTGAGACTTGAGCTGAACTTTGGAGGTTAGGTAGGTTTATAGCCTTGTTGACCGTATGTTCCCTTCATGCTGGGTACTATGTCTTACTTGGCTTTGCTCTACCAGGTAGCTCAGTTTTTTGTGTTTTGTATTTTGAGGTTTTTGTTTATTTTATTTTATTTATTTATTTATTTATTTATTTATTATTGTAAAAATATTCCATTTTTTTTTTTGGTACTGGGGATTGAGCCCAGGGGTGATTAACCACTGAGCCACACCCCATCCCTCTTTATTTATTTATTTATTTTATTAGTTTATTTAATTGCATTTCAAGTCATAGTACATATATAGAGCTCAGTTTTTGGAAAACTGTTTTACTTTATTTTTGCTTGGGCATCTATGTGTAGTTTGGGGGTGGTGAATGTGGCTTGGGGTAGACAAGGGCAAAGGTAGCATTTACTTGGTGTCAAGGAGCAGATTGGCTGTGCAGAAGCAGGGGTTCCCATGTTAAGACACTAGTGTGAGAGAAAGCCTGAGAGTAATTTTGGGTCAGATTATGAATGTCCTTGTATATAAGGCTGAATACTTTAGACTTTCTTTTTTTAAAGTAGGAGGGACCTGTCAAAAGGTTTTAAGTGGTGGGGAGACCTTGAAAATGGCAATTTGTCATAAGTCAGATTCTTAGGAATTTTCCTGAAGTGTTGCTACTTCAGCATTTTTAAGAAGCATCCTTGGCTTCATTGATGAAAATTTAGTGCTCTCTTAGGTGCTATCTCCTAAATTTCCTCATCACTTTTATGTTTTCATCCTTGCTTTATGTCCCAGTCCTTCTACGTGTGTACACAATTCTATCTTTTCCAGTCTCCTAATGAAGTTTGTGCCTATATTTTCCCTCCTCACTCCTATGTTTCAGTGAATTTTCACCTGTGGCCTCATCCTGCTGTCTTCAGAAATGTCTGGTACTTCAGAGAACACTGTCATCTAGTTCCTTAATGTTCGTTCCTCTCCCGTATTTCATTCTTGCCTTCAAGGACCTCACCCTTTTCATGAATTCATTTCTCTCTTCTCCCACACCCCCCTCCATCCATGGTGTTCATGCTGCCTTTTCATCCACATTCCACTGTCCTGTCTTTAGCCTCCAGCTTTTCCTTCCCTGGGCACATCTCCTCCCTTTCCTTACAGTTTTCTCACTGAAGTTTTCTGTGACTTCAGTTTTATCTCTGGGTCTCCCTTAGTTTGAGTTTCTGTGGCACATTATAGTCTGTATTACATTATTTAGTCCCCATTACAGTCTTTCCTTGACGCCCTAATTGTTTCAACGAAGGTTTGGTTTTCCCAACTGAACTAGAACCTTCTTAAGGGTAAGGACCATAAACATATCAAAGACACTTAGTAAATGCTTATGGATTGGCTGAATGTATCTACTTTCATAGAGCTGAAGTCAGTGTTTATCATGGGAAATTTGGAATTCAGACACTTTATCTGTAGCCATTGGCGCATAAATAATGATTAAATAAAGCAGGTATAGCAGGACCTATACCTGAGAGAATCTTAAAACCAATACTTGAAAAATTAGATTATGACAAAATTTAGAAGATACTTTGGGAATTCACTTACTTTACAAAAATAGCTGTTACTCATAGTTCTGTAGTTGAGCAATATTAATAAAATTCTGACTATTAAAATTTTAGATAGTGGTTGTAATTGTATATAACTGTTACCAACACTTAAAAATGAATTTCTTATGAAAATCAAAGAGCTTTCCATTCAAATCCAAGGAAGTCTTACAGGTATATTTTGTAAGTACACATGGCTCCTCTTGTATCACCCTCTCCTCTTAAGTTCCTATAATCTGTGGTTTCAATTTTCTTTACAGATGTTTCTGTACTTTGAAGATCATGGACTTGTGACCTGCTCTGCTGATCATCTCATTATTTTGTGGAAAAATGGAGAGCGAGAATCTGGGTTGCGCAGTTTAAAATTATTTCAGAAATTAGAGAAGAATGGTGACTTATACCTTGCTGTCTAGTCTAAGGAGCTTGGAATACATGTGCATTAACCTTGAACATCAAATATAGAGTAATACTCTGACAAACAATATATTGATTACTTAAACTTGTATTTTTCTTCCTATTGATCCATAAAATTCTGTATGTTTGTGTTTTTACACACCTACAAACCAGCAAAAAGTTGCCTCTCAGGTATTAGAACACCCACCAGAGAACATACCACAAGTTCTCCATTGTCCTTTGTGCTGCTGTCAAGGTGGTGATTGCTATGTTTTGAGTTGCTTAACTTGAACCTAGAGCCTTGTGAAATGGTGGAAATAGAGATAAGAGCAAAGTAGTACTATAATTTGGGGGTTCCTTTACAGTCTGTTTGACTAACAATTCTTGTGATAAGCCAGGCACAGTGGCACACATCTGTAATCCTAGCAGCTCAGGAGGCTGAGGCAGAAGGATCACGAGTTCAAAGTCAGCCTCAGCAATAGCGAGGCACTAAGCAACTCAGTGAGACCCGATCTCTAAATAAAATACAGAATAGGGCTGGGGATGTGGCTCAGTGGTTGAGTGCCCCTGAGTTCAATCCCCAGTACCCCCCACATCCCAAAAAATTCTTGTGATAAATACATCCTTTCTCTACAAATTTCCCTGGCCTTTAATAACTATCAGTATTCTGTAGAACAGGTTTGAATCTTAACCAAAAAAGGAACTACACTGTTGAAGTAGTGATTTTTTTTTTTATTTTTTTGGTACCAACTGATTTGTTTAAATCATTTAAAAGTTGATTGTAGCAACTTAAATTCTTACATACTAAAATCCATAGGTGTCTTATGAAAGTATTTATTTCTCAGTGTGAGCTGGCCTGAATACTATTGGCCAGATTTAGTACTAGAATAGCAGCTGCCCCTCAGGTGTGCCAAGGATGAGTGCTAGACCAGCAAAGAAGCACAGTGTTTCCACAATCAGGACTGAAGCTGAGAGTGCCTGATCAACCTGACCTCAGAGTTAATATGAAATGCTCCTTCTCTGTGCATTGAGATTGGATCACCTTTACCCCACCAGCCTTGTGACAGAATATGCTCTCACTGATGGTGCTGAAAAATGAAAGAAAGTGTTCTCAGTCGGGCACAGTGATGCACTTCTATAATCCCAGCAGCTAAAGCAGGAGGATCAAGAGTTCAAAGCCAACCTCAGCAAAAGCGAGGCACTAAGCAACTCAGTGAGACCCTGTCTCTACATAAAACACAAAACTGGGGCTGTGGCTCTGAGTTCAATCCCCAGTAACCCCCACCCCCAAAAGTATTCTCCACAGTAAAAATTTGGTGGGTTTAATTATGAAATTATTCTTCATCTGGTGATTAAAGAATCCCTTTAAAGAAAGGGCGAGGTGACTGATGTTAGGTAGCAGATCCTCCTCAAAGAACATTTCTGCATATTTTGTTTGCTCATTACACACATACTTCCTAACTGGAATCTTTATAAATCTTTGTTTTTACTGGTCTTAATATTCCCAAACACCCACAAAGATTGGCAGAATTAAGGTTATCTAGGTAGACCAATGGCATAATGTCATAAATGAAGACACCTAGGGCTAAGGAGTTAAGGCCATGAGATAGGTAGCTGTGCAACACCTGTCGTCTTCACTGAGCAACTTTAGAAACAGGAATTGAGGATGGAGTGAGATAAAGGCTTAGAGGACCATATGACTACCACTTGAGGAAAGCCACTTAGTGTTTATAGTCATTATTGCTATTTGAATTCATAACAAAAATAGCTTTATAGAAAAATATACTAAAACTCAAGCTACTTCTATTATTCCATATATGAAAAGTAACACTGTCTTTTAGCCAACTAAACATTATCAAGGCATATTGGAAGAGTCACAAAGAGGTAGCTTCATCCCGAAGGTGGAACACGGGTAGCATCCCCGAGCCAGGCAGACACGCAGTCTAGCCTGGGTGCAGCAGATTGGGATCATTTTGGCTAGGTTTCTAGGATTGAACTCAGGGGCACTCTACCACTGAGCCACATCCCCAGCCCTATTTTGTGTTTTATGTGGAGACAGGGTCTCACTGAGTTGCTTAGCGCCTCATGGTTGCTGAGGCTGGCTTTGAACTCATGATTCTCCTGTCTCAGCCTCCCAAAGTGCTGGGATTACAAGCGTGCGCCACTGTGCCTGGCTTCATTTAAAGTGTTTAATTTTCCTGTCTATATAGACTTTCCCCCCCTTAACTAGCTAACTTACTCTTTGCAAATTCTACATTGATCATGAATGGGTAAAGATGTTTTCTTAAATTGTATAAGACATAAGGAACTCTGAGTTTTTTAAACTTTTTCTTAACCTGTTCTGGGTTAGTATTTTGTGAGAGTGATCTGTTTGAATGGAATGGTTGAAACCACACATGAGTTTGGGGATCAAACAGTACCACAGGTGAATACCTTCTGTGGTTATTCTCCAGTTAACTACTTTTCCACCATGAGAAACTTGTATATTCAGAAGGCAGCCTCCAGCCCAGTCAGAGGACTTGATGACTTTTTTATGAGAGCTCCGAGGTCAGAGCTGGAGGGCAGCCACATGATTCTGGTGGGGACTTAAATTCAACTGTTGCTCAGTAATTAATGTAGACTCTTGCTAAACTTTGAACTTTCAGTTTAGAAGAAAATGATAATTCAGATCAATATATAATTACATTTTTCCTTCTTCCCAAGTTTAGCTTTTAACACCTAACACTAAAACTAAGTATCATGTCATTTTTTAAAATATTATTTTCAGTTCTAGATGGACAAAATACCTTTATTTTATTTATTTATTTTTATGTGGTGCTGAGGGTAGAACCCAGTGCCTCACACATGCTTGGCAAGCGCTCTACCACTGAGCCACAATTCCAGCCCTTGTCATTTATTTTTTTGAAAATATTTTTTAGGGCTGCTGTTGTAGCTCAGTGGTAGAGCACCTGTCCCACACCACATTAAAAAAATAAAGATATTTGTGTCCATCTACAACTAAAAAAAAATTAAAAAATAAATTAGTTTTTAGTTGTTGATGAACCTTTATCTATTTGTATATGGTGCTGAAAATCGAATCCAGTGCCTCACACATGCTAGGCAAGCACTCTTCCACTGAGCTACAACCCCAGCCTTTGTCATTTGTTTTTAAAAATACTTTTATCTTAATCTCTGGATGTATTCATGTAACACAATTAAAAGTGCTGGATCATTCTTTCCATTTGTCTCAAGTGGAATAGATACTGATTGTGATTGTTCTTTGCCCAGAGGCTAACCAGTCCTGAACTCTGAGGGCAAGCAAATTTCAAAACCTTAAGTTAGAAGTAAAGAATGCCAGTGAAGCTATGGGATCATTCTGGGTCAAGTAACAGTATCTGATAACTTTTCCTTCTTCTTGCTAGTAGAAATAATACTAATGTGACTGAAATTAGTTTTTCCTAAAAGCTAATTATGTGGTATTTTAGTAAACAACTGAATATAAGAGGAAATTGTAATAGTTTCTACATTATGTAGAAACTGATATATATACTACCTGAAGGATTATATTTCTAGTAAATTGACTTTATGGAAGAATATACTCATTAGCTAGCAACTCAGAAAATTACACTGTGGCGTATATTGATAAAGAGCAGAGCTGCACTGAAGCTTTAATACCTGGCTGTCTTAAAGCATTTACCATCCACACTAAGGTTTGAATATGAAGTTGATTTGACATAACACTGAGTAAACTGTAATGTTTCATATAGAAGATGTCAGAGACCTGATAAATGTTACTTACCAAATGGAGCTGACAGCGAGATGGTCAGAAAAAGATTGTCCTTGCCTCAAACAAGCTTCTGAAGCCTAGTCAAGTTATTTAGCTCCTTAATATGGGGTTCTGGCATCCTGATTTGAATGTGTTCTGAAAACAAAGTGTGTGACTCATGAAATAAAGGACACTAAACCCAGAATTTGAAATTATGAAAAATTTAGGCCAAAGAGGTAAAATAAAAACAGCTGTTGGGAATGAAAAATGGCTGTAGGAATTTAGTTACAAGTACTTCACAAAAACATTTCATCACATTTACACAATGCAGCATTACAATACAGAGCTGGCTGCCCCTGACCAAGCAAGTTCTCTTATCATCTGATGAAAATAATTTAGATACATTTTGTCACGTGGAATTGTCATATATGTTTCCATTTTTGGTACAAAACATAGAAAAAAACATTGGCACATTATGTAGTGATAAGTCATTTTTTTTCTTCTCATGTACCAGTTTTGAGTGTTCTGCATACCAATTTTAATTTGGAAACAAAGTAATTAGTGATTGAATTAATTCAGTCTGTTTATACCTCTTAAAATGCAGCATGGAGTACAAGAAAGAAAAACTAAGATATTTTGTTTGCTGAGTTTCTAATGTTCATAGACATATAGAAGCATTGACTGGTGCCAGGCGCGGTGGTGCACGCCTGTAATCCCAGCACTTTGGGAGACTGAGGCAGGAGAATCATGAGTTCAAAGCCAGCCTCAGCAACGGTGAGGCGCTAAGCAACTCAGTGAGACCCTGTCTCTACATAAAACACAAAATAGGGCTGGGGATGTGGCTCAGTGGTCGAATACCCCTGAGTTCAATCCCTAGTACCAAAAAAAAAAGTGTTGGCTGGTAAAGAAAGGAAAATCTCAAGTCTGACTTTATGTGAAAAGAGCTGTATAAAAATATGCACTTGTGCTTTAGAAGCTTTTAGCATACAATTAATAGCTTAAAATAGTATTTACTGCCTCTCCATATGCCTATTTTCTGATATATTTACACATCTTGCAATCCCTTTTTTATATCATTAAAGCAAATGGCATGATCTCAAATATAGATTAAGTTAAAAACATCTGAACCTTGAAACTTCCCCATCCCCTCCCCAAAGATATACGTATAGGTGGTGCACGGCACGACAAACGCCATGGGCTAAGACCCAGAAAATTTAGATTGTCGTAATAAAATTTTTTAACAGCAAATGTATATAAATTTTTCTTTTTTAAAAAAAAGCTTGTCCAAGGGCATTCAAATTTAATGGCTTTTATATTAATACTCAATGTAGTGCCATGTGGCTGCCTGTGAGCCAGAAGTAAGGGAAGCTCATAGATTGCCCCCAAGTACGATGCCATTCCCTCCTCAATCAATGGACAGCTTTCTGTTAAGATGAATTCCTTTCACAGGAAGAAGGGTGACATAGGCTGCTGATCCTCATCCAGAGGGGCACATACCAGGCCAAGGCAGCATCCTAGCTTGAGTGTCACATCATCAACCCAAAAGATCCACCTAGCCATAGAAGCTGTGAAGAAGCTAGTTTATCAATAATTTGGTCCTAGTTGTTTTGCTCATTTTATGTAGCTTTTTTCTTAGATATATCTGTTCAGATAAGCTCCTTATGAATCCTTTTCTTGAGGAAAATAGTCAAGCTAAACAGTGTTAGTGACTTTTATGGTAAGAGATGAGCTGAACACTAGCTAAGCTACTTGGTCACCGTCCAGGGGATGGGCTCACAGGCACCAAATTCTTTGTTTCTTGTATCCTGCTAGTTACAGTGAATCAGCCCCACAGGTTGAAAGGCTTCACAGGATGATGGCACAGCAAAGGGGTTTGCCAAGCATTCTGTCACTAAGTGATCATTCAAAAGAACATATGTGTATTTTTCTCATGGAACATAACTTTCTAAAAATGAAATTTTGGGACTTGCATGATTCAAGGTCAAATATAAAACATTTGCTCTTTAACCTATACCTGTCATTATAATTATAAAGGAGAGCCTCTTGTTTACACTACTGTGATTCACAGTGCCCTTTGTAGATCAAGAGGTCCCCTACTCTGGCTTGGCTTTAGCTGTCAGACGGAAGCCTCAGACTTTTGCACTTTAAGTCATCTAATGTCTTCCAGTGTTTGTAGTTATCCGCCAAGTGCTGCATCAGGGCCGGCAGATGTGCAAAGGCTGAAAAGACATAATCAAAAGAAATCTGCTAAATTAAGTTGGATTGCTGGAGCATTTATTAGGCTGGAGCTCTCTCAGACAGATTTGGGATTAGAATTGGAGACATACCCAATGCAAGGCCTTAGGCCGCAATACAAACAGGTCCTTTTAATTACTTGGAAAGCTGGTCATCAATGACATTAACCTATAATTCAGAGAGAGAGAGAAAGAGTGTGTGTGTGTGTGTGTGTGTGTGTGTGTATTGCATTCTTTCTGGAGTTTCCTCCAATGAAAGAATAAAATTGCTACGTGCTTTGGAAACATATCCTTTAAGGAGGTGAAGGCTGGTTTACCCAGTTGTCATACATTCATTGAGTCTTCTGTAATCAAGGTTCTGGGCCAAGTGCTGGGGACACAAATACACAAAGTACACACCTCCCTGGCTACAAATAGCTGACAACTAACTTTGGGAAAAAAACATTTCATCTGCCTCTAGGACCAGCCTGTGTCATTAATGGTAATCTTCACAAAGTATAACAAAGTGTTCTCGGTGGGTGATGAAGCAGTCACTAACTTACCATCCCATGCATCAAACATGTCTGTTATGAAGTAGTCGATGAAGGAGATCTGGGACTTGGGGATGCTGCAGGTGTTCCGGTCAAACACTGGCATCACCACTGGTAGGCCCTGTCTCTTCTCTTCATCCGTCTATAAGAAAAACACCACCACACAGGGCCATGGGCACATAAGGAGACTTTACAACAACAGCATGTTTCTCCAAACAACTCTGTGAACATGGCAATTATCTCCTTTTATATATAAAGAAACAGGGTCAGCAAGGTCCTGAGTCTTAGGTAAATTAGCCACCACACAAGCTGAAGTGACTGCACTCAGGTTTCTGACACTCTGAAGTCTCTTTTTTTTTCTTATGCTATACCACATTCCCTCCTAAAGTGCTGATCTTAGGGGGCGTAGCCCCTTTCTGTGATCTGTTTTTATTATTTAAAAGTCATAACTATTTTCAAAGTCTGATCAATACTACTACTCATACCACCATTACTAACTGATATTTGTACCGAGGGAACAGAAGCAACAGTGGTTAAATCCATTGACAACTTAGCATAAATCGAGGAACTGGCACCGAATGGTATCAACAGCAATTGACATTGTCTTTTCACTGTCTCATGCTTACAGTTAAAAAAAAAGTTTCACTGAAGAAATCACCTGTTGGAAGCAGTAATAACTGCTAATTTTATTAAATCTTGACCTTTTATGTCTTTTTTAATATTCTGCATGACAAAATGGGAAGTACACAGAATGCCTGGGTACTGCATACTAGCCTGATCTGATGGTTATCTCCAGGAAGGGCACTTACGCAGTTGAGTTGTGAGCTGAACTGGCTACTTTTTTCCATAGAGCACTATTTTTACAGAAGAATGACTGACAGGCAAATTATGCTTGTTCTGATCTGAGTATTAACCATGCAGTTCTCAAGGTATGTGGAAATCTGGGTACTACACATATCAAGGTGTAATGTGTACAAAGCCATACTTCACTAAGGTGCATAGTAAGAGCCACATTTCCTGGTGCTATATTAAGCCAGAAGCCAGCTGATCAGAGGCTGTGTTTGTAACTTTTTTGATTTTTAGGTCATGCTGACTCAGGGAAAAGGATACCTAAGTAGAAACTTAGCAGTGAACTTAACAGTGATTCTCCCCCATTCCCCATTCACACACCGAGAATAACTTGGAGTAGGACTTCAAGTCCTCTCTGTGTGGATCCTAGGAAGCCCATTAATGCCCTACCAGCGTTTGGCTCTGCTCACTGGTTTCAGGACAGTTGATCAAGCAGCCTTAAAATATCCACTAGTGCTCAAGGAGTAATTTGTTTTTTCCCCCTCTTCTGGCAAGCTCAGAACTGCCTGTCCTACTTTTCTTCAATTCGGCAGCTCCTTCCCAGCTTTGCAAGCTAGTTAGCTTACCTGGTTCTCTGTTGGCCATCTTCCCTCCCAGCCTGCTAGACATTGTCGGCAACTTGTTATCCTTCCTCAGTAGCACACTCCAGCCAAATGGATGCTCCCAAATGCATCACTGTGTCTACTTATCTTGTCATACACATACACACCAACCCTTGGAATCTTTTCTCTGGAAGTAGGGCTCTAGTTCAAAAGGCACATGACCGTCTACTCTTTCTGAATTCTTAATTCCTCTTTTTACTCCCACAGTTAAGATGAATTATATATTGCTGTTCTCCTTATATAAAAATTGTTTTCCCTATAAATTTCCCTATGAATTTTGCCTAGAATTCTTTATTTTTCCAAAAAGTCTTTTTCTATTTCCACATTTCTATATCCTTTGGGGGGGGGGGGGACAGTTCTGATACCACTTTCACAAAACCCCCCTTTAATCTGGAAAAAAATAGTGAATTTATGTAGCAATTAATATATACACTTCCTTTAGATGCTCATTTTTTTTTCACATGGGCCTATCTATGTGCCTATCTCTGACTGGACTGTGAGTGACCCACAGCAGGGATGTGTCTTACGCATGTCTATGTTCCCAGAATGCACCATGGAGGCACTTATTAATACTCTGGCAAATGAATGGGGGATTTCCTAGTTCTTGTGGAAATTCAAGATCCAACAATTTGAGGATAAAATGTACTTCCTCTTCTCCCAGAGGGACTCCCCTTATGACACCAGTCAGTCCCTTCAGAAACAGAAGTCTACCCCAGGCAGAGAAAAGTGGCTTCCTTCTAGGAAGAGTTCAGTAATTGATAAAAAGTTACTCAGCTGGAGGACCCACAGTTCTACAGCCTTGGGCCCATTCCTAGAAAGTAAGTGGAGCCTCCCTCAAGGCAGTGCACCTGTGCAAAATACTCCTCGGAGATCCTCCCGGCCCATTCAATGCACAGGTCCAAGGGGCGGCATGGGTTGGCTACATCAGCACACTTAATCATCATGCGCTTGATCAGGATTTGATTTTCTGGAAAGTTCTTCCCAGTAGGGTTGCATTCACAGTCGCTGCCCTCAATCTGGAACATATGATCAGATTAGGGTTGATTCATGATGATGAAGTCACAGGTGTCAATTCATTAGGCATACTTTGGCATGTCTAGAGTTTAAAAGGTAAAAAGTTCCTGTCACCACCCAACCACCCATTTCCAGGCTTTTAACCAGAGGTGAAGACTACTGGCAATTTTTGTGTCTGAGCAATTTGGAAGGTGATCTTAAACACGGAGGCCCCCGCCCACCACACCAGTGCACCAGTTTTTCAGAAAATGTGTAAAAGTAGAGTTTTTAGTTCTTTAATATGTTAAAGGTGGGAAAATTGCACACACAGGTGACTCTTAACTATTTCTTCATTTATTTTTCCTGTTCCCACTCACCAGCTCCCCCTCTTCCGTACCTTATGTCCTAGCCCTCCCATTTTGTTTCATTCTCAGAAGACTTGTGTACACTTTGTTTTCTTGGCTAGTCTTCTGACTGGGTGGTAGGGAGTGTAAGCCATGTAAATTTGGGGTAGTTAGAGCAAGAGTGGTCCAAGGCAGGAGTATGTGTGTTCAGTGACATTTGAAGAGATGGTGGTTATGGTTTGGATGTGAGCCCTCCAAAACTCATGTGTGAAGGGCTGGGATTGTGGCTCAGCAGTAGAGCGCTCTCCTAGCACTGGTGAGGCACTGGGTTCGATCCTCAGCATCACATAAAAATAAATAAATAAAAATGAAGATATTGTGTCTGCCTACAAATTAAAAAATTATTTAAAAAATTCATGTGAGAGACAAAGTGGGTGGGCTTAGAGGTGAAATGATTGGATTATGAGAGCCTTAACCCAGTGTGTTAATCCCCTCATAGGGATTAACTGGATGGTAACTGTAAGCAGGTAGGGTTTGGCTAGAGGAGATGGGTCCCTGGGGCATGCCTTTGGAGTAAATATTTTGTCTTTATTAAGAAGAGTCAGTCTCTCTCTCTCTCCCTAATCGTCATGTCCTGAGCTGCTTTTTCCACTACACTCTTCCACCATGATGTTATCCCTCACCTTGAGCCCTGAGGAACACAGTCAGCCTTCTATGGACTGAGACCTCTGAAACTGTGAACCCCCAATAAACTTTTCTTCCTCTAATTGTTTTTGTCAGGTCTTTTAGTCATAGCAGTGAAAAAAATCTGACTAAAACAATGGTCATGTACCAATACATACTAAATGGGAGGATGTCAGTGGTCCTGAGCCACGTAGCCAGGTCTGGGAGGGGGTGGGCATACATGCAGTCACAGGCAAGTTATAGAGCCTGGGAAGTTAGGCTCCATTCTCAAAGGCACCATTGATTTAATCATGTGAAAACAGTTAATTAGTTTTCCAGGGCTCTGCCAAATTGAGAGACTGCATGACATTTAGGGAGTTTTGTTTTGAGACTAGATTGATTTATTAAAGCACTGATGTACAGAATATTTTCTGAAGATTGTTCTGATTGCTGAGCAATGGGAAGATACTACAGACTTCATGATAAAATGTAAATCTCATCACAGAATTGGGGGTCATACTTGGATAGATGCCCTTCCCAATTCTAAATTCTATGATTCTGTGTAGTTTTTCCCCTCAAAATCCCCAGATACTTGCTCTCACAAGACTTTGGTTGAAGGAGAAATCCCTGGCATCATACTGTGAAGTTCCTATTGGAGAGGGCTCAATATTGGTGAGATGGACACTGTCTTTCCCCCCAGGTTGGTTATATGATGTGTTCTACACAGTCCTCTTACTGATCATCATGTTACCTCTAAGATAGCCATTTATCATCTGTCCATTTCTCCAACTTCTTCTCTAGAAGTGTGAGCAGAATACTTTTCTACCTTTGCAAACAGCTACAAATAGCTACCTCTACAAATAGTTTTGTGGTTTCAGAAGACAATTGATTTCATCTTAAACAATAGAAATGTGAACTTTCTATCCCTCATTACTAAAACCCAGATTTATAAGGACCTTAAGGCAGGTCTAAGGTACATCAATAACCTTAAAAAAAGAAAAAGGAAAACAACTGTTCTTTTCCCTCCCATTTTCATTATAGTCTTCAGATACTAGTATGCTTTTAAGGTGAATCAGTGGGAGTAAGGTTCTTTAAAACATTCTCCAACTGTGAGGTCTCCTAAGAGCTCCAAGAAGCAGAATTAGAAAGGCCTTCGCTCCCCTAAATTAATGCCACTGTTCACACCAGTCTCTGCTGGTCTATGGGCTCCTTCCAGCAAATGCTCTGGGCCTACCATACTTTTGTCACTACTGGCTTTATTTCAGAAACTTTTTTTTAAAAAAGAGCTCAGAGCTGTGGACACCGTCAATCGGTTCTCATCCCCAAGAAAAACAAGTAGCCAGGACTTTCAGCCTTTTACCAGCTCCAAGCAAATAACCACCATGCATTCAAAAGGGAGAAAATGCGTTGATGCCAGAGAAGGTGCTCACGTATCAAAGTACAGTCTGATGTATCTCATTACATGGGAGATGCTTTACCTCAGCTGCCATTGGCTTGTTGATGCTGTTCACAAATTTGTTCACATGTTCAAAGTGTTTTGTCATCTCTGTTGCCAAAACCATGTCAATAATAGCCTGGCGCAGTGTTCGATAATGGTTCCTAAAATAACCATAAGACAAAGGGCCTTGTTCACATCATATCCCAAATTAGAACTGTTCTGCTGCCATTTCACCATGCTTCCCATGACCTCGGAGAAAGCTGGGCCACAGTTAAATGAGTGCAGATCACAGAAAAGTTTACCTGCTTGTCCTTCCAATAAGCCAGGATTATAAACACTATTCCACTGTCCCTAGTGACAGCTGGCTCTTCCTCATATGAATCATGAGATTAAAAGAAAGTGTTGTGTGGTAAACATTTATTTCACAAGGTGAGTCCCTTCTCCCTTCCCTTAAGAACACCAGAGCCAGGGAGGTGAAAAGAAGTGATAGGCTGGGACAGCACCCTGATGAGCTGTCCCTCTCTATTCTGTGCAGACAGACTCCTATGCAGAGAATTGTCATGATTTCTTCTGATGATGGAATTGGAGGAGGTTCTTCTTAATAAGCAATTCTCTAGGTTGCAACTACTAGAAGTCATAATGGATAGAATATCAACCCCAAATTACAGTCTAGTTCCTATCATTTTCTAACTTTAAGAGCCAGAATGGAGGGGCTGAATAAAATTAGCTATTAGAAAAAAATCTTTCCACAAAAGTTTACAAACAAGTCCTTGATACTTGAAACTAATTTTCCCATATTTCTAGAGACTAAATGGATAAACTCAGGTACACAAGCAGTTGTGAGGTCCAAGTGAGCTCTGTGTTCCCTCTCAGGAATCTGTCCAACCACTGCACAGGAAATACCCACAGCCTGATCTCGGCTGCTCAAAGGCAAGAAGAATTGTTCCTATCTGGTCACATCTGGCCAGCTCTCAGCAGAAGAAAACTCACAGTGAGGAAACCCTTCCTTTCCGACCCTTTGGGCTCCAGCACTTCTGCTGAAACCTCATGAGGTAGGATTTTTAAGTGGCCCAAAACTGAGTTGTCAAAAGACAGGAGAGGACACATTTCTTTGAGTTACACAAAAGAAAAGATGTCCTCCTAAGAGGGTAAAAATATCTGCTAGTCCTATTAGTAACATAATCAATATTGATGCAGTGCTTTATAGTATATAAAACATTTTCATGAACGGATTGAACACAAAATGAGATTTAAAAACATGAAGGCAGTCTGAAAAGTAAAATTAAGTTTACCAGACTAAGGTTATTATTTTGTTATCAGATACAATGCTACAACTATTCTTATTTCCACTTTCCCCTAAGAGGAAGCAGAACATTCAGAGAAGTCAGGAAAAGCTGAGTTTCCCACTTTAGCTTTGCAAACCTGAGCACAGGAGCCCAAGCACAACAAACCTGTCAATGTTCTTGAAAATGTTGCACTTGGTGTCCTTGACTGTGAGCTGGAAGGCCAGGGCTGTGTGATGACTCTCCAAGACTGCAGTGTCATTGTAGAGCACAGCGAGCTCACTGCCCGCATTGCACAGGAAAGAGTTGGTCCTTCCCGGGTGATCCACGTCATGAACTGTGGCAGCAATCAGGGCCGCCACCTCATCCAGCTGATCCAGGCTTCCCTGGATAAGGAGGAAATGATGTTGAGCATTACTCACTGGATTCTGGAGAACCTGTGTCCAGGGAATTGGGGGTTTTTCAGAATGTTCTTTTAGCCTTCTGCTAGCCTTAGCTGAGATGTAGCCCTGGACACATCATGTCACCACCTAATGATGCCGTGTTATCTGGAGGGAAATGGAACACCAAGCTGCAGTTGTGTAGTCGGTACCTAAACCCTTTCCCAGAGCCCATACACTTCAGTTCTGCAGGAAAAAGCCAAAGGCCTTCTGAATTGCATGCTGGGTGGTATCACTGTGACTGTTCTATAACAGATACAGCAGAGCAGGCTCACATGACAAATACTACTTATTTTGTTTGCCCACTTCTGAAAATATCTCGAGAGTGCTGGTAGTAAAGAGCACAGATGTGGCAGCACTATTCACACAACGGTAGAGTGATCAGAGGAGTGATCAGAGCCCAGCAGTGGAGGATCTTGGGGGAGTATGATTTTACTAGGACCCCAAGCTAAGGGGGAACTTGCAGCTAAGAATGAAATTCATCCCTGGACCAGCAGGAAGCAAAGGCAGGAAGAGAAACTCTAAAGCTTTCATTATGCAAACGAAGAACACAAATCAGAGCATCTGGAGATACAAATGTGTTCTTAGCTTGAAACTTTAGGAAGAAGTTATCAAACAGGTTCCTGTTATAGAAGAGCTGTCATTCCATGAGTTAATTCGTTCAGTAATTATTTACTAGATGCCTACTGAGTACCAGTTATCAGGCATAGTGTCATAGTTACAGCACTGATTTATACTGACACAGTCTCTGCACTAATGGAGCTTGTCATCTAGAGGGAGAAATAGAAATAAAATTTAAAAACACACAAATAGAAGTAACTGTGAGGTATGCTAAGAGGGAATGCACAAGTGCTTTGAGACCATGGGACCTGGTCTACTTTAGGGTGGCACTGTCCAATAAACATTCTGTGAGGATGAAAATGTGTTCTGTCTGTTCAACTCAATACAGTAACCCCTGGTCATGTGTAGCTACTGGAAACTTGCAATGTGGCCAGTGCAATGCAGAAACTAAACCTTTAGCTTTATTTAATTTTAACAGCCATGTGTGGCTAATGGCTACCAAATTGGATGACACAGGTTCAGAGGGTGGCCAGGGATGGCTTTTCTAAGGAAGTGATTTTTTTTTTTTAATGCTGAGGCCTGAAGAAAAAACTGGAATCAACCAGGCAACAAGTCACAAGAATAGCCTACATGAAGCTCCTGAGAGCAAACAAGCAGAAGGGATTATTTAGGAAAACTAGAGAGCATCAGCATGGCTAAAGGACAGGAAGAAAGGGGGAAAATGGTCCCCAGCATGAAGCTGGAGGTGTGGCCATAATTTTTTGGTGTGCCCAACTTGCTGCAAGGCTAGTGGGAGGGAACACTGCTGCTCAGGTGAGGAGGGCTGAACCCGAGGCACAGCGCTGTCCTGTATAGACATCTGACATGGGCTGCTTGTGCTTGTGATGGTTTAGGGCTGTTGTGTGCTTTGCTGAAAGCTCTGTTCCCCTCAAAAGGGAACAGAATGACCATTTCCATTTTGAATCCTAACCTCATGGGGCTGGTGAGCAATCCTGGACTAGTCCCAGGCAACATGACCAGGTTCCCAAGCAGCAGTGGATGTTATTCTTTACAGCTCTTTTCAGGGTAGAGTCTGTAGTAACCAGGCCAAGCAAGCATGACTGACCCCATTTCACTGTTATTAGGAGAGGCCACTGTAACCTGCAGGTGCTGTCAGCTATCTCCAAGCTCCGAACTGCCTCAACTTGGGCTCCACCTCCAGTGATTCTACCTAGACAGTGAGGATCCACAGGGTCAAGCTCTGGGCCTTCAGCTAGTGTTCCTGTAATATGTCCAATTACAGGAATAATTGGGCCAATTTATTTGTTTAGTATTATTTTAAAATTTTCAGTTGTAGATGGACAAAATACTGTTATTGTATTTATTTTTTTAATGTGGTGCTGAAGATTGAACCAAGTGCGTCACACATGTTAGTCAAGTGCTCTACCACTGAGCCACAACCCCAGCACCCCCACCCAATTTATTTTTAAACTATTCAGTGAGATAGATTCAAGTAACTGGAGTAGAAAACACAAGTGGCACCAGAGGAGACCTGCCTTTCTGTCCAATTTACACTGATTTAAACCAAAAACACAATGACAGTAGTACTTTTACAGAGGTAAAAATAATGTGCTGTGTTCTCCTGTTTGGTGAGGACTAACAATGCATGGTCTTATAAGAAATGGCTGACCTTCTTCTTCAGTGGCAACAGGTCTGACAGAAGAGGCCTTAGGAGTAAATCCCACTGCAAGTGCCTTATGGTGGACCATCAGGTGATCTTGAGCTGGAGACTAAACCTCTGAGCTCAGGAGCCTCTAATATTACAAGTCACCAAGGTTCTTTGCAGCTCTGTTTGCTGAATCCCTGACAGGGGCTGCCTGAGTTAGAAAATGTCTTGAATGGTAAGCCTAGTATATCTACTTTTAGTCTTATTTCTATCCTATAGTGTGAGAAATTCAAGCAGACTTTGAATGCACTAGCAGAACTTACAAGTTGAAGGAAAATTCCTATTTTGGAGGAGGGGTGGGCAGGGAGAAGAGACTAAGCATCTCCTAATTTATCTTGTGCTCTATCTGTTTTCCTAGAAGGGCTCTGCTTAGGTGAGGTTCACTTTGCACTCAAGACTGTAGGTGCTGGGGATCACTCCCATCTTGGTGTTAGGGACCCGGGTGCTGTTCTCAGCTGGTGGTGAGACCTCAGCTGTGTAACATCACACAGTGAAGTGTACGAGCAGAACCCACAGCAGGGATGCAGAGGTGCTGCGGCTCCTCAGAGGGAGGTGTTATAAACACAGGCTGACATCACGATTACTCTTTTTTTTTTTTTTTTTGTGTGGTACTGGGAATTGAACTCAGGGGCACTCGACTACTGAGCCACATCCCCAGCCGTATTTTGTGTTTTATGTAGAGACAGGGTCTCACTGAGTTGCTTAGCGCCTCACCGTTGCTGAGGCTGGCTTTGAACTCACGATTCTCCTGTCTCAGCCTCCCTAAGTGCTGGGATTACAGGCATGCGCCACTGTGCCTGGCTGCTGCTGCTGCCACCGCTTCTTCTTCTTCTTCTTTTTTTTTTTTTTAAGTAGAAGACCAAATTCTTCAAAAGTATCATTCTTGAACCACACTCTTTGCTTTCTTACTGATGAGGGTGAATAACAGTATAAGTCACTGGCAAAACTAATGACACCAGTCTGGATGCCATTTCTGCTCCTTTTAATCATCTCAATGTCTCTTCTTAAGCATCCAGGGTCTTAATCCCTCATCAACACTTGTTTTGAGAAAATAATCTAATGTCAAGCATTCACAGAGAATTTCAGTCTTTATATAGCATTTCTCCCAAAGGTATCCACATTTTAAGCTTTAGTTCTAATTGTAGCAAAGAGATGATCAGCTTCATTGTGCAATTGATGGTAGAGAGATAGGGGCTATGGGGATCTCCTGCCAGCTTTCCATGGGGAGTACATAAGGCCACCCTACAAATCAGCACTCATGCATGACAGCATTGAACTCTAAGACTAAGGGATATGGAACTCTTTCCCAATGAAGCACAAGTCACTGATACACAAATTCATATCTATAACCTACACAAAACATACACATAACGCATGTTAAGTGAGTAGCTCATTATTATCTGGATTGTAACTTTACCAATGGCCTAATCCTGATAATATACCTTAATCTCAAGACTTAGCAACCATTTGCTATAATAATTAAGTTCTGTCCTACAACCCAATTTCATAACACTGCTGGTGAACATTTGGAGCACAGGCTCTTGGATCAGTCACACATGTAAAGGAGTCTCCATCATGACATAAATTAACATTTTAAGCATTTGAGGGGAGGGGAGGGCTAGAAAAAAAAGGTAGATGTCTTTATAACACGGAAATGACCTATTTGGTAACCCCCCCCCAAAAAAAATCCTCTGTCAAATTGGCTGCAAAATAGCACTTTGCCTAATGTATGTACTCAGTCTGAGTTTCTGAGCCTCTGATCCAGGCAGGCAGTTGGATCATGTATCAAAATCCTACCTTCACTCTTTCCTTTCCAAGGAAGAAAGCCGTGGCATGCAGGACATCCGCAGCATGGGTGGAGTTATGGTAGGCATTGGAGGAGTGGTAGTTGGCTTCAATCACTTGGAGCCAGGCCCGAAGAGTGGTTTCAGAACAGTTTAAAAATTCACATACTCCAAACCGAGAGAAGACCTTTAATCCCAGGTAAACCAATGGCCTGCGAAACAGGAAAACAAACCTTGTTTCATTGAATTCACTGGCCCAGAAACTGTTTCCTTTGATGATATTGGGGAATGGAAACATTTTTGTTTTCCTTCTTATTCTACATGAACAGGGGCATAAAAACATCTCCCCAAATTAGTAGGAAATGCATCTTCTCACTAGCTACCTCTTCAACTAGGTGCCTCATGAGTGTCAACCCAAACTACTTCTAGATTATCTGCAGGTCACAGGCCCTTTGGTGTCTCTGACAACCAAGAGAAACCCCTGGCAGTGCCTTCTTGCTGCCACATAAGCCCTGTACCTGCATTATGCTCCCTGAGGAAGGTACTGAGCCTGAGGACAAAAGGAATGGCAAAGCCACATCATTTAGACACGTGTTACTTATTGAGAGTCATTCATATCCCAGAGACCAACACCTCTGGGAAGAACCAGCCTTCTCTGAGTATAAACAAAATTCTTTTAGTTTTCCAGTCTTCTCCCTGCCAATAGGATGGATTCAAAGAAAAAGTTATAGAGCTTTTGAATTTATTTTTTTGGAGGGGGCCTAGGGGACAGGCTCTCACTATGATGCCCAGGCTGGCCCCAAATTTCTGGGCTCAAGCAATCCTCCAGTATCAACCTCCCTACAGGTGTGTGCCACTGAGCCTTGCCTCAAATTCATTTTATAGTGTGGAGCTTCAACAAATTTGGGAATGAGAACACTTAGAACTCTTGACTCACTAGCACAAAGGAGTGACCTGAGATCAGAGGATACCCGGGCTGTTCCCAGATCTTTCCCGTTCTATAAAGGAGCTGGCTCAGGACACATAGCTCCCTCAAAGTTTCCAAATGTAAAGGCCTTGAACATGGCCATCAATCCCCCCCCCTCCGCCAGCCTGCTATGAGAGATGTCACATACCTTTTGTGTGTAACCGCTTCCAATTCAAAGATGTTGAAGTCCCAACTTTCCTCATTATCAAGTAATTGGGCAATAGAAGGGGGAACGTCATTGATGGTTATTGGCATTGCGAGGTGACTGTGACTCTGGTGCACATCTGAGCAAACAGATGGGGTGGGAAGGCTGGTTAATTGTGGGATCCTGAGTGTCCCTGAGAATCTGTCATCATCTTCATGGTTGCCACTAGAAAGGAAGTCTTGAACTTCCAAAGGTAGAAACTTTTTTCATATCAAAGTTCTTCTCTAACATTATGAAACCTTGAGAGCCTCAAATAGAAAATAATTCAGTATACTGTCTGTTTAAATATATAGAGATTTGCGATTCTTATTCTTACTAATAAATAAGAATAATCAGGAGATCTCTTAATTAGGAGACCTTGTTTCAAACACAGGCCATAAAGATACACAGATTCAAGTGAGATCGACTAGAAGTAAACCAAGTCCCACTGAAATAATAATTTCAACACTGGGGATGGCACAGGCTAAAGCCGGGTTATTCCTAACAAGTGAATGGATGAAAACTTACTCTTTGTAAACACGTACTCATTTCCTGACAACCTTCTCAAGCCATCCTGGAATAAAAAGAGATTCTGTTAGAAGCAGGCTTTACCTCCCATCATTGTTCTCCTCTCATTTCCTCAGATCCAGATCTCTGAATTCTCCATAACCACTCAATCTGCAACCCCAAGTAGAAGCCGAGCTCAAAATTAAATCAGAACAACAGCTGTAAGACAGACAGCTGATTTTCTCTCTTCCATGGCTACTGTCCCAAGAGGTGGACTGGGACTAAAGTGGGTATGACTGGCGTGTGGGCCTCACACCTGAGCTTCAACTTGGTTCAGTTATCATGGCATCTTCTGACACTGGGAAGCCACATAACTGAAATCATAGAAGAGATCTTGCTTTGGATACACATTATTTTTAATGTGTCCAAAGTCCCTCATAGGGACTGGGTTATTCTTATGTTCTCAGATCTTCCTTTTCAAGAGCCAGAACCATGGGCCACATTTTGGGGTAACCTAATATAAAGTCTCAAAGAAATTGGGCCGATTTTTTACTAGTAACTAACATACCTTTTTCTAGCTACTTTTTATGTGAGCACTGCTCACATAAAAAAAGGTTTCAGATTTTGAGGTGTTTGAAAAGGCAGAATAAGAGTGGACAGAATTTCAATATTCTGCCATTTATTGGCTCTTGAACTTGAACCAGTCCCTGCAAAGGTTCTTGCATCTGGAATCCTTGCCTTCACCTTCCATTCCTAAGTAGTCTATTATTTATATCTTTTCTTAAGCATCATTTAAAATTGCTTGTTATCTGGGAAAAATGTGTACTAAGTTTTAAAGTAGGATTAGTTATAAAGGGCTCCCTTGAAGTCACATCCTGCATCTTAAGGTCAATAGCTTAATCTTAAAATATAGATAAGTAGATAAATAACTGCAGTCACATGTGTCCTTTCTTCAAGTCAGGGATGGTAATCCCCTTGTTTTTTCCTTGCCTTTTTTAAATCTAATTCCAAAAGCCACACAAAAATGAGTTGGACATCTGCATGGGTCCTCACAGCATTATCTGGGCAGGAAACCCAAGAAGGTATGGCAATGGAGGAGAGAGACAGGAAGCTTATTCCTGGAACCAGCAATCTCCAGCTGCAGCTCTGCAGTGGCTACCCTAGTACCAGTCTCTTGACAATGTTCTCTAGAAGCTTAAGTCTACACTGCATTGAAATGGAGCAGCCAAGGCCAGCCCAGGACCAAGGAAGGAACAAGAAGTCACTCAAAATATAGGCAGAGAATAGACTGGAAAGCCAAGCAACACTCAGTATTTGGAGGTGGGGCTAGATAGAAACCTTCAAAATTAAACTCCTGCATGACTCTTAAACTAGTTTTAGCATCTGATGAGGAGCTCAAATGAATAATTTTAATTTTCTTTTTTTTCTTCATTTACTAACAGTTGATGATTAAAGCCAAATAGATCACAGCAAAACACTAGAGCCGGCTGAGTCCTTAAACATCAGCTACTCTGGGTGGTTGGTCATACACCAGTACTATTTCTTGGAGTGTTGATAGGGGATGGTTCCTCCTTCTCTTTTCCCCACTGCTTTTATCTAATTATAAATGGAACTTTAAATAAACTAAAGAAAATGATTTGATCTAAAGAAAAGGATTCTATAGCTAAGATTTTGGAAACTGCTGTTGTCTAAATACAAACCCTTTCATTATACAATCATTCCTTGGTATCCTAAGGAAATTAGTTTCAGGGCCACCCCTGGATACAAAAACCTAAGGATGCTAAAATTCCTTATATAAAATGGCATAATAGGGGCTGGGATTGTGGCTCAGTGGTAGAGCACCTGCCTTGCATGCATGAGGCACTGGGTCTGATCCTCAGCACCACATAAAAATAAATAAAATAAAGGTATTGTGTCCATCTATAACTAAAAAAATATTTTTAAAAAAATGGCATAATATTTGCATACAACCAGTATGCATCCTCCATATACTTTAAATCATCTCTGGATTACTGATAATACCTAATACCATACAAATAGTTATTACACTGTTTAAGGAATAATGACCAAAAAAGTGTGTACATGTTCAGTACAGATTCTGTCTTGTGTGTGGAGTTTCTTTTTTCTTTTCTTTTTTGGTTGTCATTCTGTTGTTGCTGAACCTGGAGGGCAGAACCCATGGATACAGAGGGCCAACTATGCAGGTAAATTCAGAGGTCCAAGGAAAGAGAGCTGAGACCCTCATCCAACACTACAGTCTAGATCAGGGGAGAAGCAGGGCCTATATCACTCCCATCTGGTATATTTGGCCCTCAGTCACTCGCCGACTCACTCCCTACTGCGGTAGGAACTCAGAAGGGCTATCTCCCATTGCTGTGGTCATTCAGCCTTATGAAAAAATAAATGCAAAAATCATTTTGGAATCACAATACATAATACATAACTTGTTGCAGCTGCTTCTTGGTTACACTGATATTAGTCTGTAAAACAGGTATTTCTGCAACTATAGGAACAGTTTACATGTTAGATGGACACTAGAAGGTACTTCATGTGTTCTCCCTACACTTCTGGCTTTTTCTTTATCACTCACAGTCATTAGGCCTCCAACAAGATCACTGGTATGAGGATCTTCATCTTTGGTACCCAGCTGAGGGGAATATAATTCTGTGGTCCGTAAAATTTCTAGAACTCTGTCCAAGGCTTCTGCTACTGTGACTGGACTGTTTTCTTGGGCTGCATTGATTATATTTATAACCTGAGGAAGAGAGCAAAAATAAATAAAATAAATAATAAATAAATTTGCGGACCAAAGATGCTATTTCTCAAAAATCTTATGTAGGAGCTGGGCATGGTGGGGCACATCTGTAATCCCAGCACTTTGGGAGGCTTAGACAGGAGAATTGTGAGTTCAAAGCCAGCCTCAGCAATTGCAAGGAGCTAAGCAACTGAGTGAGACCCTGTCTCTACATAAAACACAAAATAGGGCTGGGGATGTGGCTCAGTGGTTAAGTACCCCCGAGTTCGATCCCCATACCAAAAAAAACTTAGGTAGGCCTGGAATCCAGAAAAATATCAGTGGATGACATATCTTACTGTTCAAAAGTCACCCCCTCCCGCTTACTAAAGTATGCTTTGTATTCCATGCTGTCCTATGTCCTCCCACCTCTGAACCACAGTTTTCTAGTGTCCTTTGTTGATTGTTCTCTAGCTTTCTTCTCCAGGCTAGAGTTCCTCAGAGACTGGATCTGGTCCTCTCTCTCATTCTGTGGACTCTTCAAGAATGATATTTTATTTCCATGACTCTGGACACATATGATCCATAGCCAAAAATTGTCAAGTATACTGCTCAGCCTCCAGACTTGGAGATCTAGCTGCCCATCTGACATATCTACTGTAATACTGCACGTGTCTGAAACAAAATTCATGATCTCGTTTCCCTTCCCCCAAATCAAGCAAATAAGCATTTTTTAAAAATCAAAGACAAAAGTAGTGCTCCTTTTCTGGTTCCTAAACTGCAGTGGAGAGCACTTCCGTCCAGCCCATGCTCACACAGGAACCTGGAGACCCTGCTTAGCCTGTTGCTTTCCCTCATTCCTCTCCCCACCCTGGCCTCACCAAGTCTAGCTGACTCTAACCCTAAACATTTCTTGGTCTATCCATTTCTCTCTGCCTCCACTGCCTAAACTCTAGCCCAGCTACCCCATTTCTTGCCTGGATTTTGAGAAAGGCTCCAAATTGGCCTTTTGCCTTACACGCTTGCCATCTTGGATCCATCATCTGCATGACAGCTGAGTGTTTTTTTCAATAACATCCCTGATTCTGCCACCCCTACTCTAAACTCCTTAATGATTTCTGCTGCCTATGAACTATTACAGCCTTCTTCTGGCCCAATTGACCAGAATGAGCTGTGCCCTGCACAAGCCACACCACCATCTTCTCCCCTCTACTCACCAAGTGCCTGCTTCCCTGACTTCCTTTCAGGTCATATGGAAAAATATCTTAGTGCTTTCTTTTTTGCCACTCCTGCTCCCTGCAGTCTTCTCCTCTGGACCAACATGCTTCAAATTTTGCTTCAAACTTTTCACCCAGCCTACATTTGGACTCTACTTTCATTTTCTCTTAGAGAGCCCTGTGCTTTTCCTTCAAGCATTTACTGTATTATGTAACTGTACATTTTTTTTTTGTTAGGTGTTTGCTTGTTCAATATCTGTTTCTCCTTCTAGATCATGAATTCCATATCATTTGTAGAATGCACCTCCAAAATAGAGCCCAGGGATAGGGGATCCTGACTGCAGAGTGAAGGCTACACCTGCCACTCACCTTTGTGATGGGAGCTTCAATAGTCATGGAATGGATCCTTGCCATAGATGGATAGCGACGATTCTGCAAGCTTGGTGCTGGCAAGAAGGAAAGTAAGTTGCAATCTGGTTGAGGCTCAGCAAGACCAACTGTTGCTAAGAAATCCATGGACCAGGAGCCTGACTCTCCTGGGACCACCCTCCCACCAAAGAAACAAGAAATTTACGTATTTTTTTTCCTAAAAGGCTGACAACTCCACCTTGACTAGCCCAAGCCAGGAAAGACCATCTGGCCTGGGACTTCAGCAGCAGGAGGGCTTGAAAAGTTCCTGGTCCACAGGGGGAAGGTCAGAGACACCTGATGGGATCCCAAGGCCTGATTCCAACAGCCTAATGATCCCCCAGGATTCCCTTTTCCACAAGTCATTAAACCCCCAACAATTCCGTCACTTTGAGCTGTTGGCTGCATGACTGGTTAACTGCGCAGCCTGGAGGGAAAGCACAGGTCATGGCAAGGTGTGGGGCACCAGACCAAGCTCACTCTCAGTGCAATTTAGGGCTACTCAAACTTTCTTCCTGAGCTTTTAGTTTCATAACGCCCAGAGCCCTTGGTGGTTATAGCTGTTATCTGTTGAAAACTTCATTTAAAAATAACTTACAGTTTTTGAATAGGTAATGCTTATATGTTGTTTAAAATTCTAAAGGTAGAACTTCACTTTAAAAGCACTGTTTTCATCAGACTTTCTCATCTCCCTTGTGAGGCAGGCAGGAGGGGTTAGGTCTCCATGTCCTAAATGGGACAACTCCATTCAGTCAATATCAGCAGAGCCACCGGCTCCAGGGGCCCAGGTGGCAGTCACTGCGGGCCCCGCCTGTGCTCTTACACCTCCATTTTGCTCGTGTTGGAGACATGATGATACCCCCTCAAAATCTCCAAAAACTGGGTGTGGGATTGTGGCTCAGTGGTGGAGCGCTTGCCTCACATGCGTGAGGCACTGGGTTCGATCCTCAGCACCACATAAAAATAAAGATGTTGTGTCCATCTACAACTATAACAATAATTTTTTAAAAATCTCCAAAAACTGAACTAACCCAGTTCAAATTAGCTCATCCATGATCCTTTCCATCTATATGCTCTAATTGGATCCTCAAAATATTTCAATCTATATTCTCTGTGGAAGATCCGATCACTTGTGTTCCACGTCAGCCTGACCATCTTCTTCCAAAATCATCTCAAGACTTTTCATTTCTTGCTTTTTCAGTCATTTCTCTCATACCTGAGCTTTCCACTTGATCTTTCTATTTATTCCTTTCAATCACCACCCTGCATCTTTGCTTTCTAAGACAGGCAATAGCTACCTCCTCCTCATGTCCTTAGAACCTGTCCTTCCAGTTGCCTAAATAAAAACCAAATGAGGGCTAGGAGTGTGGCTCAGTGGTACGGCACTTACTTAGCATATGCATGGACCTGGAAGTGATCCCCGCTACCACAAAACAAAGACAACAACCCAACAACAGAGTGACATCTATTAATCTGTTCTCAGTTCTCAAGCTCTGATCACTAGCACATAACAACTGCTGGCCACCCTGTTTCTTGCCACCTTCATGTTCTTGACTCATGACACTACTCACATGGCTCACCCCCAGCATCTCTGTTCTCTTCAATCTCCCTTTTTCCTGTGCCTCGTCATCACTGAAGGTGGGCCTTTAGGCTTGGGCTTAGACCCTTTGTTCTTTTACCACACACACAACCCTTAGAGAAGTTCTGCTCCCAGCTTCATCTATACCTGTTGGATTCCCAAACCCACATCTCTAGCCCCAGCCCCAGTCTTGCATTTCAGCTTCCGAGGCATGTCCACTGAAATAAAACTCATCATCTTCTCTCAACCCCTAGAGACTCTCCTATTTCTGTATTACTTATAATTTCCCAGGCACCTAGGAATGACATTTCAGAATCACCCTTGACTTTTCCATCTCCTCACAAATCCAATTGGTTTGTTAGCCTGATTCATTGAACTCAAAAAGTGTTTTGCTGAATTCTGACTCATAGTTTCTGTGACATTTATTAAGGAAAAGTAACTGCATGTAGCAGGTACATGGAAAAACTGGTGTGGGTTGGAGTTGGGAAGCCAGGATACTGGCCCCACTTTAGCCACTAGCACCAAGAATGACCTTGGCTCACTATGGAAGTTGAGCTGCTTAGGTGGTTATGTGGCCTGACACAACTTAGACCATGAAGCAAAAGGCATAGAGACCTTCAAAGAGAAGACAAAGATTATAAAGGCATAAAAAATCTTAACAAAACTCTGAAAACTTTTCAGCTTACTTGGTGATAAGGGGTGGGGAGCCAGTTTAGCTGAAATCTTTCTTCTTGGAATTTGTATGCTGATGAATTTTTTAACACATTGCTCTGTCATTTTCTACATTTTAAAAAGGTCAAGGAAATCTTCAAAATTTCTTACCATCACTGCCTCGAGATGATATGGATTTCACATCAATGGACTCTTTCCTCCTGTTCTTATACCTGAATGAATGAGGTTCTGAGGATTTCAGATCAGAAGAGGAGAAATGATTAGTTTTCAGCACATTCACAGGTAAAGCTTACACATTTTTCTCTTATTCTTTAAAGAAAGCAAGGTTATTTTTTAAACTCTAGAAAATAATTTTAACAAATAATAAACCACTTTCTCTTCAACTCATCAAGACACACAAAATTATTTGTCCTATTAGTATGATGTCTTTTTCTTCTGATGCTTTATTACATCATGGACATGAAATTATCATAAAGGATTATTTAGTTACATGAGTAAAATATCATTTTGAAAATAACCATTAAAACTTAGGGAAATTTGGGGAGATTCATCAACACACACTACATCTGTTCATTTGCATATGAATCTCTTTAGACACATATAGATTTTATCATATAATTTCACTACTTGCTGTTTCCACTTCTTAATATCATAGGTAATTTTCTACATCAAATTTTTTGGGGGAAGGGGGACTGGGGATTGAAGCCAGCAGCACTTTACCACTGAGCTACATCCCCAGCCATTTCTATTTTTCATTTTGAGATAAGTTCTTACTAAGTTTCTGAGGCTGGCTTTGAATTTGCAATTGTCCTGCCTCAGCTTCCAGAGCTGCTGGGATTATAGGTGTGTGCCACCGCACCCAGCTCTACATCAATTTTTAAAACCACTTTAAGGTACTAAGAAATCTGATTCAACTAAAAAATGGAAAAAAAAAAAAAAAAAGAATTCAACCTGAATTGTATTTATACAGCATAAAGTGAAAGCAGAACTATAATGAAGTTAATTTGAACGCTACACGATAGAACCTTATCTTAAGTGACCTAACTTTGAAATATTTACTTGTCCTCTGCCTAATATTCATTTTCCAGACTCTGCCTTAATACTTTTCCTCTCCTTGCTCAGGAGTTTCAGTTTTCCTTACAAAGACCTCTACAGATAGTAGCAATTTAAGTGATATTATCAGAGTCATGTGGCTTCTTTCCAACCCTGAGAAACTAATTTGGTCATTTAATAAAACAAATGTCTTTAGCCTATTCAAGAATTTAATGAGATTCATTCCTAACATTTATTTACCAAATAATAAATCTAACTTAAAACTCCTTAAAATGTAGTTTCCAAATACAACTAAAAGCAGAGAGCTTAGTTTTATGGTTGTGACAGGCTGGCTGACTGAATCTCAACCATTCATTAGAAATTATTCAAAGAAGGATAATGCTTAGTTTTCCCAATCTTAATTCAGAATTAAGAGAATCTATAGCAATAGAAATGATTAAAAGCTTGGAGAAATTATTCTTCAATAAAGGTAAAATAATGCCATTTAAATCCGAGAATTCATTATTCATTCTTAACAGATGCCTGTACAATGAATTTAAATCTAAAGTAGAGAAAATAAGGATAAAGGTGATTTAAACAGCCATATTCGGTAGCAAAAAGGGTACTGTGTCACCAATTTAAAAAAAAGTTACCCCTTACTGATCATCTACTATGTGTCAGGCATTGTTTTATGTACTTTAAATGTAATAACTATCTCATTTAATAATTACAACAATTATTTTTATACCTTTATTTATTTTATTTTTTATGTGGTGCTGAGGATCAAACCCAGTGCCTCACACATGCTAGGCAAGTGCTCTACCACTGAGCCACAACCCCAGCCCCTAATAATTACAACATTTCTTAAAGTTACATAGTGCTATCCTCATTCTACTGATAAGGAATTTAGGCTTAGAGAAATTATGTAGGTAGCCCAAGATCAAAGAGCTGATAAATGGTGGAGCTTATGGTTTCCAAGATGGAATGATTTCAATTGCTCAATGCTCTGTGAATACTCATTGAGTGTCTATTATGTACAAGGCAATGCTGGCCACTGTAAAGGACGTGAGGATGCTCATTCAGTTTTGGGCACCAGAAACTCCTAAGTTTGTTAAAATAATAACTTCACTCTAAAGTGTTTCAAGAAACTAGAATATCTGGGAGAAAGTCTGTCTGGGTGTGAAATGTTATCATGCCATCCAACTGTTCTAGGGTTGTTCTGCCCTAGAAAATTTTCAGAAAGGGGGAAGGAAAATACCATAAACATCAGATACAGCTAAATAGTATACACTTTTTTCTTTATTACCCATTAACCACAAGTTGGACATTGTTGACTCGTTTTACAAATGAAGACACTAAAGTTCAGAAAGAGCAAGTGAAATCTTTCTGAATAGGCTAAATATGGTCATTCTAGAATCAAGGAGAGGGACTAACCAGTTAGCCCAGGGCCTGGCTTTAGACACTAAGAGGCCAGAGAATGATTGGTTGCAATTCTTATAAGAACAAGAATTTTAAATTTTTATTAGCAGGCTGATTTTTTTCCTTTAATGGGAGATAATTCCAGGCCTTTCCACAAGTAGAAGTCCTGAGGTCCATCCCTTCATTTTATGGACAAGGAAACCAGAGTCTTGCCCAAGGTCTTAGGAAAGTAGGTTGGCAGCTGAAATAGGATCTCAGTGCACCTGTCTACCAGGCCAGGGCCCAGCCACATTTTCTAATTGGATGGTCAGGCTCCAGTTATTGTAAAGAAAGGAAAGAATAGTCATAGCTGAACCACCACCATATTTTCACCTGCTTCCTATCCAACCAGAGTCTCCTCTAGACTCTTAGGCCACTCTATTTTGAATTTATCTGTTCTTTGTAGTGTCTGACCAAGAGAAAAGAACACCAAGATGGGGGAACCATGGATGAAGATTCAAGCAATTGTTAAGGGGTTCTACTTTTTCTCTGGCTCTCCAGCCTTCCAATATTTTAGCAATCCATGTTTTGGCATGGCAAATGCCAACCTAAATTCCTTCACAGTGATTTAGACTTGAACCCACGAATGCCTTCTAAGTATATTAGAGTCAAATTGAAGTATTCTTACCTGTCTGAGGATTGTCTCCTGAATCACGCTGAATCTTGTGAATCTAAAGTCATTCAGAAGTTTGGAAGAAATGAGAGATTTTAAATAGAGCATTTGCTATATTTCTCCAACCATTTAGTTTAAAAAAAAACTCTGAAGATTTCAAGAAAGCAAAAAGTTGCAGACAGGATGAATAGATGAAATATGTACACCATGTGCAAGACTACAAATGCTCTATCACTATCAGACACTCAGAACAGCTGAGCCTCAGAGCAGGAAAATACCCAAGGATCTACTTTCCAAGCAGGATGGCTATTCTCCAGTCAGCTGTTTTCATATTGACAGTCTGCAGAAATGCAGAATGACAAAAATCCATACCTAAATTTAAAGTAACATATATAACCTGTAATTGCTTCTCAGCCTCTGGTTCAGGCCAAGCACGGTATCAGTACTTATCAGTCTAACTATAACCTGTTTGTTTCAGATATTTTATACAATTTTTCTGTAATATAAAAGTAATCTAAATTTTAATCCAGGATTTTTTTCAGATCTTTCAAAAGTTTTCAAATGCTCCTCAATTACAGAACCAATTTATAAATGTTTCTCCACAATGAGACCTGAACTTGAGATGCTGTTTTGCACCTATTTCTTTCTCATTTTCAGACTTTTTGGTGCTAATGATTTTGTGCTAATGCTCAATAAATATCAGTCAAATGGCAAAATGAAGCCATTAACACAAGAAATAAATATCTTTCCTGGAGGGTTATTCCTCTCTTGCATTTATAACCGACCAAGAGCTGTTGGTGAAGCACATTTTGTTCTATCACACTTATAATTGTGCTGCTTCACTGCCAATTCCACTTGCTTCCATCCAGGGCTCAGACCATCAAACCTTTGCAGCCACTCAACAAAGGGACAAGGTTAACTTGGAAAATAAGATGAATGTGTGGGACCATCAGTGAAGGAAGATTAGTATGGCTTAGCAACATCAACTGTAATGGCTAGAAATTTCACGTATATCAGGCACAGACCAAATGTTCCAGCTTGACAGAACCATTGAAACATAATCATGTAAAACTTAAGTGTTAAAGTGAGGTTTCCTATGAACTACTGGGCTCAGTCTATTCCACATAATTACAGAAACAATTACATGACCCACCTCGTAATACCTTGGTCATTATGCCACTAAGAGCTGTTGACTCAGTTATCCCATAATTATGGGTCCTTTTATTTCTTCTGTGAACAATCATTTTATATTTTCCTTTAGCAATAAAGACTACTTGCTCTGAAGCTACTAAGCTCAGTGTGAATTTTTATACTATACTGAAAGAATAAAACTTTTGCCTTGTTTGGTTTTCTCCATCAGCTCTAGTTCAAAAGCAAGTGATATTTAAATACTTCGTTCTTCTCTCTGAATCAAAATACATCTCCTCTTTAGGAGCAAGAGTCCACAGCTTCTCCTATTAAACAAAACCCCAAAACCCCTTTCCTCATACTTTGTAGGCCCACAGGCCAGCAGACTGAATGATGGAGCTCCTGAAACCTCAACATGGGCTGTGTGCTGTCTGGAGTGGAGCCAAATGGAGAATAAAGTCCAGCAGATTTGCAAACCAATCCTGTTTTGCAGTGTGGGAATGTACCCCATCCACTGAAGGGAAGAAGAATGAATAAGGAAGGATAGACAACAGGTACCAGTTCCATCTTCTGGTGTGGCTTTGCTGCATCTTTCTCCACACAGGAAATAGTAAAATGGCAGGGTTAGGGTATTAACCATTTTCTATCAAGGATCAAAGAGGACATTTAAGCAAAAAAGACAAGGATGCTGCATATGGTACTTTCTAAGCTGAACACACTTCCCCCCAGATGATTGGCTCATGGGCCTCTGATCTGCTCTCTCTCTGTGCCTACTGCCAGCAGTGAAGTCCAGAGATACTACTTGCTTTGAAAGTAAAGATTCTTTTTTTTTTTTTTTTTGGCACCAGGGATTGAACTCAGGGGTACTCGATCACTGAGCCACATCCCCAGCCCTATTTTGTGTTTTATGTAGAGACAAGGTCTCACTGAGTTGCTTAGCGCCTCGCCGTTGCTGAGGCTGGCTTTGAACTCGCGATTCTCCTGTCTCAGCCTCCCTAAGTGCTGGGATTTCAGGCTTGCGCCACCATGCCTGGCTGCAAAGCAAAGATTCTTGAGGGTTGCATAAGCACCTACTGCCAAGATCCTTTGTTGTGATTCACTCTGTGATGCTTTGTACTAGTGGCAGCACCAGAAGACCTTCCTCTGTCATGCTAGTAGTGCTGGGTTTTTAATTGAAGCTCTCTTGACTCATGATTTGTGTGCCTCTTCTGAATACCCCATTTTGCAACTCTAGTTCACTTGGATGACAAATTCTCTTAGAATGAGAATTTCTTCTAGAGATCTAAACCCACCAGTCATAATTTGGTAGGAATTATTCCATCAAAATTATTTTTTCTCCTAACACTTAGTTGAGCTGAGAGTATAAATAGGGGGATGAGTGGTTCTGTAGTTCCATGTTCTCTCTGGTGGGCAGCTGGGGGAGGCTCACAGGCTTGAGGACTGTGGGGCAGGAAGAGGGTTAAGCTTCACCCTGTGACAACACACATCTCTTACATGTTTCTCAAAGGCTGGCAGCTTTCCATTTACAATCTAATCATTACAATACCCTTGCAAGGGAGAAAGTAGCACCATTTCTTTAGACAGACAAGGAAGCTGAGGTTTTAAGAGGGTAAGTAACTTCCCTATGACATACAGCTCTGTACACAGAGCCCAACATCAAGCCATGGTCCCTTTAGTTCTAAAACCAATTGCTCTGTCACACTGTTTTCTACAGAGAGGCTCCAGAAAGGAATTCTCAGGTCCTGGCTTATTAAACTAGGGTCTAAGGAAATATCTCTTGGATCAATGCAGGACATCTATTTGAAAACTAATTCTCCTTGAAATTCTGGGGATGGTTTGAGTTTTGTCACTGTATGATTGCACAATAGTGCAGTGCTACATTGTGTACAACCAGGGAAATGAAAAGTTGTGCTGCATTTGTGTACAACAAATCAAAAATGCATTCTGCTGTCATGTAAACCTAATTAGAATTAATTAATTTTTTTAAAAAGTCAGTGCCCAGATTAGTGTGAAGGGAGTTTTCCTTATGTTTCTTTTAGTAGCTTTACAGTTTCAAGTCTTATATTTAAATTGATTTTTGCTTACAGTGTGGGATAAGTGTCTGATTTTATTCTTCTACATGTGGATATACAGTTGTTCCAGCAAGATTTGTTGAGAAAACTATCTTTCTCCCATTTTCTGAAATCCCTTGATCCTGAAATGCATGGATTTATTTTTAAGTACACTGTTCTGTTCCATTAGGCTATGGTCTCTATTTATGTGAATACCATGTTCTTTTTATTACTGAAGCTTATAGTTGATTTTGCTATCAGAAAGTGACAAAGTCTCAGCTTTGTCCTTTTTTGTTGTTGTTGTTGTTGTTCAAGGTTGCTTTGACTATTAAGGGGCTTTTGTATTTTCATATGAATTTCAGGATTATTTTTTAAGTTTCTGGAGTGTCATTGGAGGTTGAACATTGAACCTGTTAATAAATTTGAATAGGATGGGAAATTTAACAATGGTAATTTTCTGATCCATAAACATGGGCTATCTTTTTGTGTCTTCAACAATTTTTTTATCAGTGTTTTAGTTTTTAACATATGAATTTTTACCTCTGGTTGTATTTATTTCTAAGTGTTTTTTGTAGCTATTTTAAATGGAATTGCTTTGATTTCTTTTTCAATACATTTATTTTAATGCATAGAAACATTGATCTTTATGTGTTCATTTGTATCCTAGAATTTTACTGACTTCACTCCTTTTAAAAACTCTAGATGGAGTCTTTAGGGTTTTCAATGTATAGGAAAATGCCATTTGTAAACAGAGATGACGTAAATTCTTTCATATTTGGATAGCTTTTATTTTTTTCTATTGTCTAATTACCCTGGCTATGTATTCTGGTACTGTGTTGAATAGTAGTGGTATTTGGGCATATTTGGCTTGCTCACTATCTTGTAGGAAAAGTTTTCAAATATTCATCACTGGCTAAGTTATTGGCTTGTTCTCTGTGGCTTTGTATTATGTCAAGGTACGTTATTTCTGTTCCTAATTTATTGAGTTGTTTTATCATAAAAGGATCTTAAATGTTGTTAACTGCCTTTTATACAACTTTGAAATAAATATGATTTTTGTTCATTCTGGGGGAAAAAAGATTTTGTCATATGGTTGCTAAGGCAAAGAGGTCAGATTTCAATGTACTCATGCCAGTCACTCTCTCCACAGCATGGTGTGTTTTTCCCTTTGTAAAATCTTAAAATGTAGAATATTTTCATGTGAAAGACTAGCTTGGAATGGTGATACTGTGCATTACTGGAGAACCAGAGGTTTTGGTACTATGGTTTATGCAACATGAATTCTTCCATCCCTGGCCTGTGAAGCTCTGTCAGAGCTCAAAACCAGAGTTTCTCGGCATGTCCTTGGAGGCTTACAGCTAAGAGAGGACTCACAATTTTAAACGTTTAATTACTTAAAAATACCATAGGTTGTCACAAATTTTGGTGTTGTGCTAAATGCTATATTTGCAAACACCTGGTTACGCTTAATTCTAAAAAGCACAATGAATGCTGGATTTGTGTACGCACAGGCATACATAATTTCAGGGTCACTGTTTCTTAAAGAACAATTGCTTAAAAATTATATTTTTTCTCCACACCCACCAGAATGTCTAAAACTGAAGAAATCTGGTCAAGGATGAAGAACTAATGAAACTTAACATGATGTTGGAGGGGACATAAAATGGTATAACCACTTTGAGAAAAAGTCTGTCAGGTTCTTACAAATTTATATATATAAATAACCTATGACCCAATAGTTCTATCCCTAAGTATTTACCCAAGAAAAACAAGAGCTTTTATTCACTGAAAGACTTGTATAAGAATGTTCAAAGCAGCCCAGAGCTGGAAACATCCTAGGAATCTAAGAATAGGAGAAGTACAATGCAGAAGATTGAGGCAGAAGAATGTTAGTATTAAAAAGGGGAAAAAAAGCCAGGCGCGGTGGCTCAAGCCTGTAATCCCAGCACTTAGGGAGGCTGAGACAGGAGAATCACGAGTTCAAAGCCAGCCTCAGCAATGGCGAGGCACTAAGCAACTCAGTGAGACCTTGTCTCTACATAAAACACAAAATAGGGCTGGGGATGTGGCTCAGTGGTTGAGTGCCCCTGAGTTCAATCCCTGGTACCCCCCCCCAAAAAAAGGGAAAAAAAATACTGATACATACAAAATAGATGAGCCTCAAAAACGTTATAATGAGGAAAAGAAACCAAACACAACAGAATGTACACTGGATGAAGCTCTAACCAACGTATGGGTAAACAATTCAGAACAGTGGTTCCAACCAGGGTGGGCAGGACAGGGGTAGAGGGTGCAAAGGGTCATGAGGGAATTTGTGGGACAGAGAGGGCCTGCTCTCTTGATGGCATTGGAGTTGCAGGGCTGTCTGCATTTGTCAAAACTCAAAGGAGACTGTACTAAAGATTTGTACATTTCACTGTAAATAATTTTTAGCTTTAAAAAAATCAACATTAAACTCCAGTTAGTAATATGCATGTTGATAGGAAACTTTACGGGCATAACTTTGGAGAGCTGGAAACCTATCAAAAATAGGAGGGACTGGGGGACGAGTGGAGGGACACAGATGGATACATGATTGAGCAAAAGGCTAATGATAGAGCCGAGGTAGTGGGTACACAGTTATTCACTTAAAGTTCTTCCAACTCTTCTATATGTTTAAAACATTTCATAAAAATGTGCTGGGAAAATTGTGTGTTCCATTGAGTGTATAAGGATTGATGGTTAAAATTCAGAAGTCTGAAGTACAATTTTAAAATCTGTGAAATAAACAAGAGGAAGGAAATTGAGAACAGCCTGGAACCAAGTGAGGCGAATGACATGTCACGGTCTCTGGGACTCCCTACCATGAGCCTGAGCATGAGATGATGCTCTACATCAAACCATAACTAGGAGAGAAAAAAAAATAACTAAAGAATTATAAACAGCAACTGTCAATCTAAGAAGTATGATGTTTACTTAAGTAACCATTTAAAACACTAATTTTATTAATTTGATTGATTTTATAAATTGTGGAGAAATCCCTGGAGAAAAGTCCTGAGATATAATGATATAAAAACATGACTCTTAACAATGATGTGTTCAAATCAACCCTTTAAAAAAAAAAACTAAGATTTTTTAGCAATTAAAATGAGGTAACCCAAAAGAAAAAACAAACACTAGGAATAACCTACTGACTATACATTTTAAACTCAGAACAAGTAATGTAGAATTTGATAGAGGAAAGAATAAATAATAAATAACAATATCTAAAATGAGTCAAGGACAGGATCAATAAAACAAACACGTCATCAAATAAATACTAGATGCCTCCTTCAACCTTCAGTTTAGAAAGGTGAACTTGGGAAGGTGAATAGCATTTAATAGCCAAGTTTGAGTGTGATTTTGTCCTTACTGAATGATAAGGTCAAGGGTATCAGAATCACAATTAAATCAACAGCTATCCCAGTCTTCAAGCGTGGAGTCCTCCTTTCTGTTTCCTTTTCTTCCCCTACCCTGTGTCCAGTCCATCATCCAATCCTGTCAAATCTCTTTCGAAATCCCGGGGATCACGGCATCTCTCTACCATCAGAATGCAGGCTACCATCAGTGCTCTTCTGGACTTGGCAATGCTCCCACCCAGTCTATTCTCAACTCCATAGCCAGTACAAGCTTGCGTAATCCCTTCACCCTTCTGTTCAAACTCCCACTTCTCACTGGTCTTAGGGGCAACTCTGGATAGCAATCTGGCTAGGAAGCTCTACCATGTGGCCTGGCCCCTGGCAGCTCTCAAGCTGAGACTCTGCCCATTGCTCTCAGCCACAGGCCATATTGGCTTTTTTCCATCCCTCTAATTCTCCCATGCCCTTTATTACCTCATGACCCTTGCACGTGTGCCTCCTCTGCTCTGGAAGCTTCCCAAATTAGTCTTTGTCCTCCAGATTTTAGCTCAGATGTGATTTGCACAAAAAAGGCTTCCCAGATATTTCCTGCCCAGCTTTACAAGGTCAAGCCCTATTGTCGCATGTTCTCAATGGATTTTTCTCCTATTGGATTTATCGTAGTTCATAACTTGGTATTTTTTTGACTAATATCTGTTCCCCTGCCAAACTACAAGTTCTATGGACAGGGGTTATTTCTAACTTGATTGCCTTTGTATACCCAGTGCTAACACCGTACCTAGTACATAGAGCTAACAAACATAACATGAATTCACAAGATACTGAGGTTAACCAGACTCTTTTTACCTTATATCTGTGGGGAAAATATTGTTATTAACGATTTGGCTATCATATTGGTCTTTGTTGATTATACTTAAGGTTTATGTCTCTAAAGACATTAATTTGTAAAGTGTTTCATGGTAAGACACATGAAATTTTACCATAAAAGGGGCTTTTTCAAAAAGCAAAGACAATATTGACTGAAAAATAATCTCTGTGCTCTGACATACATAATCCTGATATGATCAAGCAGGTAAAGACTTCTGTGGGTGAGAAATTGAAGTCATCAAATACCTGAATGCATCTTCCTCATCCCTGACTGGGTTTCCTGCACCTCTGAGAGATTCTCTGTTAACATTTCTCATTGTATTCAATAGTTAAAATGATTGATATTATTTAACAAACAAAAATGCTGTTCATATCTATCCCTATATTTGTAATGAAATCGGAAGTGACTAAAATATTTCTTGATCTTATAGAAGAATGCTGACTTTGAGAAAAGATCTGGATCAATGTTTTCAAGCTCAAATTTTGCTATTTTTGTGTGTATCCCCCAAAGAATATGAAAAGGGGTAAAAAGTTGATTAAGATGAACAAAAGTACTATTTACTTAAATAATCAGGGCAGCTTAAAAGTTAGCTTAGTAAGAAATCCATTTTTTAAAGACTGAACATTCTTCATTTAAGCTTCACAACAAAACTGAACGCTTTCATGTTTTGATGAACTTCACCTTTGATGAGGTGAAGTTCTAGTGCTGAATGAATCGATCTGAGCACAAAAACAGTCATTTGAGACCCTCCCTCATTTACATGTAATGAAACAGCAATGTGAGTAGTGTAATACAGAATGTCTTTGATCATCTTTCTTTACTCAAAGTACTTTGATGAATATTTTCTCAAAAAGTAAAAGGATCTGATGCACAGATCAAAGACCTTTTCTGTCTTCCCTGTTTTCAAAAACCACTTCAAAATATACTTCTCAAGCAGTCCCCAAACACAGAAACAAAGCACTTCATGCAACATCCTGGCTCCCTGTCCTCCATGATACCTATACATGGACAAGCTGTGGCTATATGTGTTCATGTATTCTGAGCTTCAGTTCTCAAAATCCTAGAGCATCAAGACACAAGAGAGTTTGCACAGATGCTGAACTGGATAATTGGGGTAAGTTCTCTTCACGTCAGTAAATTTTAAGATTCTAATAGGTTCAGCACAACAGCGTCCCTCCTCTTTAATCTCAATGATAATTAAAAATGTTATTTACATCAAAGCAACATGGATTGGTTTGATATGGATGAAAGGGCATATGAATATTTAAGATTTCACAAGATTGCCAGGCGCAGTGGTGCATGCCTGTAATCCCAGCAGTTTGGGAGGCTAAGTCGGGAAGATTGCGAGTTCAAAGCCAGCCTCAGCAAAAGTGAGGCATTAAGCAACTCAGTGAGACTCTGTCTCTAAATAAAATACAAAAAACAGGGCTGGGGATGTGGCCCAGTGGCCAGGCCCCTGATTTAAATCCCCAGTACCGCCAAAAAAAGATTTCACAAAATTAAGAAGAAAAATCCCAAGCTGTTTTATCAGATCATTTTCCATATGCCAGAAAAACATAGGTTTCCTCTCCCCTGCTGCAGATATTTTCTTGGAAAAGTTTAAGCATCTTTCTCCTGTGCAATGCCAGATCTACAGGTCCAGTTACCACTGGTGTCCCTTGATCAAACATGTCTTATTCCCCAGAGCTTATTTGTGTACACTGGCTCTATATTTGGCAAGCATGTGTAAGAGCCTTTACAGACAAGCACTCTCACGGTTTAGCCCAGTGATAATCATTTTCATATCCTTATCTCATGGAAAAACACTAATGCAAACTGCCATTCAGGCTTAAATATTTTAACTTTCTTTGTTTGTCCAATTTCTCTTTTAATGATTTTCAAATACCTATGATGTAAGTGCCACTGTGCTTGATAACCTGGCAAATACTGAGTTCTGAATCAGAAATTACCTGGAGTCTTGTTAATACAGATCTCACCCCCTACCCCCAAGAACTGCTGAGTCTTGGCCAGACCAAGCATTTGGGTCTCTAAGAGTCCCAGGTGAGGCTCAGGCCTCAAGTAGGGACCATGTGGTAACATATGACTTCTTTGTGCTCAAGGTATGGTTGGTGTACCAGAGAGGTATTGGAGACATCTGGGAGTTTGTTAAAACTACTGACTCTTAGCCTCTCTCCAGACTTGGGGAATCAGAATCTACATTTTAACACTTAATCTCTAGGTGGTTCAATTACATATAATAGTTTAAGAAACACTGGTTTCTAGGGTCCCTGTCCTAAGATCATAGGGTCCCACCTAAGATCATAGGTTTTTGTCAATAGATCTTTTATGGCTTCCTTTCTACTTGTACAGACCTGAGGCACTTAAGAGCTTCACCTACTCTCAAGTTCCTTAGGGGTAAATGGTGACCAATATCTAAGGTATTGCAGGGTTGTTCAGAGAAACAGAACCATCAGGGTATGTGGAGAGACATACAAGGGCGGGGAGGTTATGATGCAAACTGGCTCACTGTTTATGGAGACTGCAAAGTCCCATCTTCAAGCTGGAGAACCAGGGAATCTATTGGTGTAAGTTCCAGAGTCCAAAACCCTAAGATCCTGGAACACCAATATCCAAGGGCAGCAAAGACAGACATCCCAGTTTCACGAAGAATTCTGTCTTCTTTCTTTTTACTCTACCTGCCCTCAGCCATTGGATGAGGCCCACTGCCTTGGTGAGGATGGATTCTCAGTTCACTCCTTCAGAAGACAACCTTTTGGGGAGACACCCTCCCAGACATACCCAGAAAGAAGTTTTACCAACTATTTAGGTATTCTTTAACCCAGGTAAGCTGAAACTTGAAGTTAACCATTATACCTATTTTTGAGGATCTAAGAGGTTCAAATAAGATAATGTGTGCAAAGTGTTTGGCCTGCAAGCTTCAAGCTGAACTCTGAAGGGCTTGCTAAAACTCTCTTCAGGACTTAGCCCTTGTAGAGTCTGGTTTAGCAGTTGGGCGAGGGTTGAGACTTTGCATTCCTTTCTTTTCATTTCTTTTCTTTCATGTGCATGGGTCAGGGGTGGGCACTGGGGATCAAACCCAGATCTTTTCTAAATTTATTTTGAGACAGGGTCTTAATCACTTGCCTAGGCTGGCCTCAAACTTGTGATCCTCTTGCCTTGTCTCCCAAGTAGCTGGGATTATAGTCCTGTGCCACTGCACACAGTGAAACTGCATTTCTAATAAGTCCCCAGGTGATGCTGAGGCTGTAGGTCCAGTGGTATGTTTTGAGATCCACCAGCCTGGCCTATACTGTGGCCCAGATAATGCCTGCTCCCTCTGCTTCTCTTTCACAGATAAATTCTGTTTGTTGAGAATCTGGATTCAGTGATGCTTAATGCTTGCTATTTAAGGCCCGATTTTAGTTTAATTTCCTCCAAAGCTTAAATGTGAGCACGTGGCATGTTTTGCTGAGTGGTTTACATGCAAGCAGCACACTTATATTCCTCAATTGCACACTGTCATTTCCTCTATCCTGTGTCCCCTCAGTGTACAGTGGTAAGAAAAAAATATACACAGCTTCAGGAAGAAATTTCATTTTGCTTAACGTTTCTTGTTCTTAAAGAATTATTAATGATGGATGGCACTTTTGTTACACAAAGTATAAACCCATATGCCTGCTGGATTTTGTCAAGAGAATGAGAAAATTACAAAGATCTAACATTTTCCCACTCCTGTTACTTCAGCCCTCAACAGAGAGTCATTAAACTACTTAATGACACCAGGGCTTCATTTGCACTCTGATTAGCATAAGATAGAAGTGATCCTCAGGACCAATGCTTAATAAATCAGGTCTCCAGAGAGCTACCGAGAGCTACTGCAGAGGCGGGGACAGCACAAAGGAAAAATTAGTAATAGCGAGAAGACAGGAACATAAAACTGTTTTATCATTCTGTGTCCCAAGGTTCTGAAAATGCTGTTCATTAGAATCTTTGTTTACATTTTGTAAACAATCACCCCCAGGAGTAAAAGGGCATCTCTAATTGATCCCTTATCTGCTAAAGCAACTCAAGAAATGTTTATTGAGGCAAAAAATAATTAGATCTCTATCCCTATCTTCAAGGGATTTCTTGTCACTAGGGGACAAAGGTGCTATCACAATTGAGTTTATTCATTGTTGAGCACATGCTATGTGCCAGGTGATGTTCTAGATACTGGGGGTGTGACAGAACAAAAGAGAGAAAACTTCCTCTCTCAAGGACTTTGTTCAAGAATGCCAAAGATGACATTTCTCAAAGGGTGAGAAGTAAGAGAGTTAGGAGGTAAGTCACGGGCATTCCCAAACTTGACACTAAACAAACTCGATCCACACACATAAACTATTTGCTCCTTGAGATGCTGCCGCCATTCCTAGTACAGGGCTGCCACTCTGAAATCCTAGGACATGAGATCACTCACCCAATTTGTCTGGAAATGTTCCATTAGAAATGAAGGCACAGGACGAGTACTTAACAACACTCCTGTGCTCTGAAAAAGGCTAGCAAAATGTACAAATCAAGTAACATGTGTAATTTTTAAAAAGTACATAAACCTCATGTGGCATGCATAGATTATTTTTTCCCTGACAGATACAAAATAAAAAATGTCACCCACAGCCAAGCAGGAGCATGGTTACTAGTATGCTATAACTAACTTTTTCTCGGAGCCAAATGCACTAGACTGAGTGTCATGACGACAGGTTACTTCCAGGAGGTTATTATGGGGAGACTTAGTTCTCTGGGGTGACCTGGTGCATGGAAAGGAGATAGGAACAGATGGCAGCCAGTGTAGTCGGGAAATATTCTCACTTCAAACAAATATGAGTTTTCTTTCCTTTATCTTAGCTTTTCTATTTTGCAGACTCTGGTACCACTATGCTGAAGATATGCCAGAAAAACACATCTGAAATTCTTGTTTGATAGCAGGAACTTGAATACTTTTTGTTAAAGTTGTGCAGGCAACAGTTTTACTTGGGATATTTAGATTGGCCTACCTGTCTACCTTGTCACCCCTGCTGGGGCAGTGCACCTGAGCCTTCATACCAGATGTCCCCACAATATACTTACACCCTTGGGCCCTCAGGCTTTCCTCAAGAGGCAAAACTACCCCTCATGACACCGAAGCTCTAGGTCAGAAGAGAAGAATGCGCAGTTTGAGCTTAGAAGGTTGTTTGTCACCCTACGAAAACAACTGTTGGTACAGTGTCCTAGAAACACAGCTGGGAGCTTTGTTAGTGGCCATAGCACTGTGCTAGAGGGGCCAAAGCACAGCCTCTAAACATCACATACATAGCAACTGTTTTGAAAATTTCCTAGGAAAAACAGCTAAGAAGTGTTTCTCAGGGTCAAAATGCCACCTTAACAATGTAATTTCTCAAGAATTAGAATTGAGAAAAGTATGTTTGAAACTATGTGATTCCCTCTGTAGTCTGCAGGTAGTTAAGGCACCAAAAGATATGCCATAGAGGAAGGCAGCTGATGCCAAGTGGTTAGGGCATTTGCCTAAAGGCACAGAACTTTCCAGAGAGAAAGAAGGACCGAATAAATATGCCTGCTGCCTTAGCAATCTTTCATATCAGGAGTGGCAAATATTTGAGAAAAATGTCTCTAAATTTCTGTAATATACATACATGTATATGTGTGTGTATAATAACATTGTTTTGTGGGGTTTACCATGTATATAGATGCAATATATATGTAAACTATAACATAAAAGGAAAAGTGTAAATGGACCTTAAAATTGTAAGGGTTTCTATGTTTCACATGAATTGGCATAATATTAGGTTCAGCAGATTATGTAAAGTTAAAGGTATATGGTAATCCTTAGGGAAATCATTTTAAAATGCAGAAATTCAACTGCAAACCCAATAGATACAGGGGAATTTAAAAAATTTGTTCAAATAACCTAAAAGAAGGCCCATATAAAGGAACAGAGAAAAAAATGAAGAGCACAGGAGCAAACAGAAAACAAATGATAAAATGGTAGACCCGAGTCCAAACTTATTGATGATTACATTAAATGTTAATGAATTAAATGCTTCAATTAAAAAACAGATTGTCCAAATTGATGAAAAGATCAAACCTTGATATACTCTCTGTAAGAAATATATCCTAAATAGGCATAGATTGAAAGTATATGGATGAGAAAAGATACATGATACAAACAAAAAGGCATAAGAAGGCTGCGGTGGCTATATTAATATCAAATAAAATAGATTATAAGGGTGTCACTAGATATTAAAAAGGACATGTTAGAATGACAAAAGGGTTGATTCATCAGAAACACATAGTAAATGTGTGTGTGTGTGTGTGTGTGTGTGTGTGTGTGTGTGCGCTACTTTACAGTAGAGTTTCAAAACACATGGGAAAAATTGATAAATGGAGAAATAAATTCATAATCATAATTGAAGAGCTAAGCATTTCTCTCTCAGTACTTTTTAGAACTAGAAAAAAAATTAGCAAATACAGATAATAGGAAGAACATTATCAATAATTTTGATCTAATTGAGATTTATAAAACACTCCACCCACAATGAGGGAAGAATACACACTCTTTTCAAATAAACTGGAAATACTGAATATCTGGCCCGTACATCATGTTTCAATAAATTTGAATGGACTCAAATCACACAAAGTATGTTCTCTGATCATAAGGGATTAACTTTGAAACTATTAACAGAAAAATATCTGTAAAATCTCCAAATATTTAGAAACCAAAACAAACAATTTCTGAATATCCCATTAATCAAGAAGAAATTAAAGGGAAATTAAATGACAAAAACAACTTTGGACTTTGAGTCCCTGGGTGAAAACAATGCACATGTTGCATTCCGCTGCTGTGGAAGGGAGGGGAAGGACACTGGAAGCCTATGTATAGTTTCCTCTAGTCTCTGCCTGATATATCTTTTCCTCTTTCTGACTGCTGTAATAAGCAATAGCCATAAGTACTATTGCCTTTGAATCCTTGTCTTTCTAGTGAATTGCCAAACAGATGGGTGGCCTTGTCACCTCCCAAACACCATATCAACATTTTTTGGAGGTACATAAAGACCTCTATACTTAAAACTATATAACACTCCAGAGAGAGATTACAGATCTAAGCAAATGGAGAAGTATACCATGTTCATGGATTGGAAGGCTATCATTAATACTGATTCTCTCCAATTGATCTATACTTCAATGCAACCCTAATAATAAAATTAGCAGGCTTTGGGGTAAATATTACCAAGCTAATTACAAATTTTGTACAGAAGTGCAAAGAACATAGAATAACTAATCAGTTGGATAACCTACATTACCTGACTATGAGACTTACTAGGAGGTAATGAAGATAGCAGTGGGCACTGGGGATCAAACAGTGGTTGATCCCACTGTTGGATACAATGTGTCCCCCAAAAGCTGTTAATGCAGCTTTTTCCTGTGTTTAAGGCAAGATGATTGGATTGTGAGAGCTGTAACCTAATCAGTCCACCCTAGTTTGAACGGACTGGGGTGATAACTGTAGGCAGAGGAGAAATTGTTGGAGGAGGTAGGTCCTGGGGATATCTTTCCTGTGGCCCCTTCCCTGCCGGCCCTCTCTCTGTTTACTGGATGTCATAAGCAGTACTCTTCTGCCATGCCCTTCCCCCATGATGTGCTGCCTCATGTTGGGCCCAGAACAATAGGCTCAGCTTTCTATGAACTGAGACCTCAGAAACCATGAGCCCCAAATGAACATTTTCCCCTCTAAGTTGTTCTGGTTGGGCTTTTTTGTCACAGCAATGAAAAGCTGACTAAAACAGGTATGTATGCAATTGACATATGGATGAACAAATATATCAATGCAATACAGTCCAGAGATACTTATACCATACAATCATTTGACCTTTGATAAAGGTGCCAAAGCAATCCAATGAAGAAAGAAAAGTTATTTCAACAAATGGTTAAATTTCAATAACCGAGTATCCAGAGGGACAAAAATTAAGCTTGATCCTATTTGACACTAAAACAAAAAACAATTCTAGATGGATTACAGATACCCATTAAGAGAAAATCATAAAGCCTTTAAAGGAAAATATAAAATATCTTTAGGGCTTAGGGATAGGCAAAGTTTTCTGAGGTAAGTCACTGAAAGCAATAACTAAAACATATTGATTAACTGAACAAATTATCAATTATAAATTGTCAAATCAAAAACTTCTGTTCATGAAAACACTGTTAAATGAATAGGAAAACCAGAGTGGAAGAAAATGTTAGTAAAATATATATATATCTGGCAATAGATTGATATATAAAGTACTTCTACAACTCAATAATAAAAATAGTCCAATTAAAAATGCTGAAGACGTTGAATAGACACTTTGAATTCACCTTTATGAAAGGTCAGTAATGTGGAAAAATATTCAACATTAGTCATCAGAGAAGTGCAAATTAAAACCTATACACTTACTGGAACAGCTAAAATTATAAAGACTGGCTACATCAACTGTGGACAAAGATGAGTGTGGCAAGGATCTCATATGTGGTTCTTGGGAATGTCAAACGATAAAACAAACTACTTTGGGAAAGGAACTGGCAGTTTCTTACAAAAGTAAACATTTACTTAATCTATGACTTAGCAAGTATACTCCTAGGTATTTTCTCAATAAAAACAAAAATAAACATTTACAAAAATGCTTGTTTGAGAACGTTCATAGCAGCTTTATTCATAATATCCCCAAACTGGAACCAACCTAGGTGTTGATGAACTGGAAAAAGGACAAATGCACAATGGTGTACAAATCCAGTGGAACACTACTCAGCAATAAAAAGCATTGCACTGATACACTAAAAAACACAAGTTTCTAAAATATTATACTAACTGAAAGAAGTCTTGCACAAATTTGTACATATTATATGACTCCATTTAGGTAAAATTCTTAAACAGCCCAAACTAGTCTATGGGGAAAAAAATCAAAGCAATGGTTACTTCTGGGTGTTAAGGGGCAGAGATCAATTAGGAAGAGGAATAAAGGAACTTTTGAAATAGTAATGTGTTCTATGCCTTGTTAGGGGTTTAGGCCACACGAATGCATGCATTTGTCAAAGACCATGCAAAAGCATATTTACTATGCACGCATTTCATTGTATGTTAATCTTACATGAAATGTAAGCAAATATAGAATTGTATTTAATGAATAAAATGCATGCTAAGCATTGGGGAGGGAAGTACTAATATGTGAAATTTATTCTTAAAACCAAAGTGGATTGAAGGATGCATATAAGGATGTATATTTGGAGAGATATGATAAAGTAAATATAGTAAGATGTGAAAGGTACAATCTCGGTAGTAGGTATTCAGGTGTTTATTGTAAAAGTCTTTCAACTTGGCTGTATAATTTTCCAAAACAAAATGCTAGCGAAAAATCTTAGTTGGAATGTGAAGTGAGGATGAGCTCTGGGTGTCTTTCACTGTGTCTGCCTTCCCCGTGGTTTATGACAAGTGGCTAAGTGTTACTTTAAGCTGTAACTGGACTGTGCCAGGGAAAACGCTGCTGGGAGGGGCTGGGAAGTGGTTGCAAGGTATAATGCCAAACTCTCTCAGTATCGGTTTCTTCATCTGTTGGATGAAGACAATGCTATTTTATGGACTTGATGATTAATTGAGATGATGCCTTTTAAAAGCCTAGGGCCTGTCATAAAATAAACACTCAGTAAATCAGAACCAGTATGCTTCATCGTATTCAGATATAGTGTGTCATTTTGGAATCTCCTTGGCTTCCTCTCTGTGCCCATCCAACCAGCCATGGGATCCTGTGTAGCATCAGCCCAGCACACTGAGCTGGAGTCCCTTAGCCTCCCTGCTTCTCTTGTCCAGTGGAGATTGTTAGGTAGATAGTCAACCATGAGTGCATGGGTGGGGAAGGACAACGAAGGGTGATAACTCACAGGGAAGAAACCAGGGAATCACAGGAAAACTTATTAAAACACACAAACATCTGGAAATGGGAACTGATATGCCAAACCTCCCCCAACCAGAGTTAATTATAACCCCTGCAGGGAACTATTGTTTCAAGAGCATGTCACACCCACCTCTGTGACCAGGTCCTCATAACCCTCCCCTTGGGACCAGGTCATTATGACCCTCTTGAAGGAAATTTGCTGAGGGTTATACAAGGAGAAATAAACTACATTAGGGGGGACTATGAAACTAAGGCAAGAATGAAGGAACCCAAAACCCTTAACAACCCCAGACTCTATAAGAGCCATGCGATTCTCTTCAGAGGCCATCACTTAGTGCCCAAACTGTACGTTGTCCTTATTTCTCACTTTTCCAATAAGCTCCTGTCTATATTCTGTGAAAATGGCTTGAAATGATTCCTGTTGGATTGCAAGAACTGGTGGTTAGGAACACCTGCAGCTGCTCAGGCTCCACGGGCGGGTCTCCTTGGCAACAGGGACCTTCATTGGTGCCCATGAGGTTCCTGTCCACCTCTGAAGTCATGGAGCAGTCAGTGCCTTGGCCATTCCTTTACAGTCACTCTTTATTTCCCTCTCTATCTCATGCCTCACTACTTCACTTGGCAGAAAATCTGGCGCATTGTTTGGTCAAAACATCTCTTATATACATCTCTTCTTTTTCATTTGTGTTTCAGTTGTTTGACTTCTGTTTTCATATATCTATGTACTGTTAACTTGACTTAATAAAGCTGGGACAGGGGCTATTCCTTCGCTATCATTCATCAAGTACCTTCTAGGGATTGTCTTGTAAGATATGATGTTGGTAACCTAACTAAGAACAATTTTAGGGGGCTGGGGCTGTAGTTCAGTGGCAGAGTACTTGCCTCACACGTGTGAGGTGCTGGGTTTGATCCTTAGCACCTCATAAAAAAAAAAACAAATAAAAGAAAGGCATGATGTCCATCTACAACCATAGAGATAAAAATTTAAAAATAATTTTAGGTAATTCAATTTCATCTGAATCTATTAGTCACCTGCCTAGTATGGTACAAGGCCCTCAGCTGGTGACAGAAGTAGGATGGGGAAGACACTGAAAATTTGCCTAGGATGACTTGTGTGGTAGGACAAAACCTAACTTAGCACTGGGCTGTGACACAGCAGGCAGGGGTAGCAGAACCTCCAAAAGACAGCCATTATGAAGGGGACACACATCCCAGGGCAGGAACTGGACTTCTAAATCTCCTTCTGAATATACACATGGGAATTGGGAGACTGTATGAGTGGACTAACAGGATGCTAAATAGATGAGCCTTTGTGAAGGGACCTAAGTCAATGGAGCAGACCTTACAGGTAACGAGTAGCCAGTATGTATTTTTTTTATTGGTTCTTCTTAGTTATACATGCCAGTGGAATCCATTTTGATAAAATTATATAAGCATAGGATATATGCTTACTCTTAAAGCATAGGATATATGCTTACTCTTACTCTAATTAGGACCTCATTCTTGTGCACGGGCACGATGGTGGGGTTCACTTAGGTAATTTCATATGTGTATACAGGAAAATCATGTTAGATTTATTCAAAGAGAGACATAAATGATCCTAGTGCCAAGTTGTGGGAGACAAAGTTGGCAGGAATGTGGAATGTACTGGAGGGAAAGACGGCTTTAGCTCAGTGGTTTTGGAGAAAGTCAGAGTTCTTCGTGAGAAGAAAAGAGATGGAGTTGGAAGACCAAACAGGAAATCGTACTTTCTTCTCTAAATGCTGTTACCAAAAATAGGATGATTTCTCCAGGCATTCAGATGATTTTCATACCTGAGGATCTATCTTCTGGGAGAAAACAGGAGTCACAAAGGCCTCATAATGGTCCTGGTCGGCACTGGAGCTGATACTCACACTCCAGAGCAGTGGCCAGGGGAGTTGGTTCAGGAACAAGAACAACTAGTGGGCTGCTTGTGTAAAGCTGCCTGCTGCCATGACTCACCCCAGCTCTGTGACTCAGTGTTGTTTAGAGCCTTAGGAAAACGTAAAACTCCCGGGGCTACCAGCTGGTATTTCCAGAATCAAAAGTCAAGGTCATGGCCAGAAAAACTAGCTGGGAATTGTGCTGTGGGCCTGAGATGAGTTCAACCACAAGAGGCACGGCCCACTCAATAGGCACAGAACTCGCGGGGCTGCAGCATCTGCTCCTCTGTTCTCCACCACTGAACCAAGAGGAATGCAGAAATTAAAACACTGGGTCACCTTTAGCAGCTGCACAGGGAGGAAAGTAATTCTGAGCAAAATGAGACAAGTTTTTTCCTCTTTCCTTTTTATGTAAAGACATTTGTGTGTTTGGGGGAGACCAATGTTTCAACATTCTCTCTTTGTACATTTATAAATATGTTGTCTGAAAAGAACTTTTTCATTAGAGCATTACAGTTACACATAGTAGTTAGGTTCATCTCAGATAAATTCATATAAAGTCTTTTATTCTTCCAGTTTTACCTTTTTGCTCCAATAGAAGTTGATAAGTCTGAAGGCACCAGGGAGCCTGGACCCCCAGGGGTCATCACTGGCTTCTGCCCTGATGGCCTCTTAGGCCTAACCTCACATTGTCCTTTGCACAGCCACTCCAGTGGTCCCTGCACTGATTTGCCTTTGCTGACCACCAGGAGGCTGCCAGCCAGGACCAAGGCCTGGAACCAGAGCCTAACATTTTTGGTTAGATGTTTTAAAGATATCTTGGTTTTAATGTCACTTTAATTTACTAATCCAGCAAACAACTCAGAGGCCACTGCTTAAACAATTCCATCTGAGTGCTGATTAATCAAAAGGTGAGGGAAACACACATAGGTACCACTTTGGCCCCAAAGAGCTGTTGCAGCCCCAGGAGGTTGTGTGCCACCATGGTAGAATCTCCAAGCACAGGTAGGTGCTGAGATTCTCAGGTGCAGAAGAGCCACTGGCAACATGGAGGAGTGGCGATCTGCCCTCTGACCTCTAAAAAGCACAAAACTGTCCCTGCCTGAGACTGATCCAATTGGCACAGTTCACCATTTCTGGGAAAGTCGCTCCTGAGGGCTCCTTCCTATTGGGGTCACACCATCCCTTCACCACCATAGTGCTGTCCAAAGACATAACTGGAGTATTACTCCTCAACCATAGTCATGTCTCATAATGACATTTCTGTCAACATATATGATGGTAATCCCAAAGATCATATCACCTAGTGACATCATAGCCATCTTCCTGCAAGTACACTCTGATGTTCACACAAAGACACAGTCAGCTAACAATGCAGCTCTCAGAACTTCTTGTGTCATTAAGCAGCGTATGGTCACTTCCACAGAACATTGTGCTTCTGCGACTAACAGGTTTACCAATTTGCTGTCACCTGGGGGCCTAGCGGTGACAGGCAGAGAAACAAGACTTGGAGTTTCAGCTCTGTAGGGACACAAAGACGTGGGTATATTGAAGATGATTTTTTAAAAAATAGTTCTCATATCTTAAAGGCAACTGGGTGAATTTTTCAAATTTAAATTGAAACAAAAAACTCGATAAATCCTGTCTACACCATTACTTCTCTTATTAGATCTCACAGCCATGAAACATTAATGTGGAAGAGAAATGAAAAACAACACAGAACAAAATCCTGTCAAATGAATCTGGTAACAAGACTTGGGAGGCAGACCAAGGGATGCATTGTTGCATGTGTCCCAAATCTCACCGTGACCTGGAACTACAGTGAGGTTGGATCAGCCCCTGAGGACAGAGAAGCTCTGGTGCCCAGAACCAGCCTAGGGAGGAAGACAGTCCAGAACATCACCTGTTCATTTGGAAATGCCTCCCCGCTCCCATGTGCCAGGTTCTGTGCTAGGTGCTGGAGACAGAGCTGGGAAAATAGGCAGGGGCAATCCCCATATCCTCAGGTATTCATCAAGTCCAGCCAGGGGCATTTCCCAGGTTGACCTTCTGTGGGTCCAAGGTTGCTCCTGAAGCACAGGCTGCACTCCATGCTCCCAAGGCCTGTGGAGCAGACAAAGGACTCCTGGCTCCTGGAAACCACTCCTGCTTCCCACACTTTAGTTCCCTGGATGCAAACATTCATTCAGCAGACATTTTCTGTGCCAGGACCCAGAAGGGAGGTTCAAAGATGAAGAAGACCTGGTTCTGGCTCTTGGCAGTTCCACAGTGCCTGGTCTTCCCTGTAAGAATGACACACAGGCCAGGCTCCTAGCAACCTGCCTTCCCATGGCTTTTTGATCAAACCTCCAAAATGTCCAGCAGGAAAAGTCCCTAGGCTAACATAGACTGGTCATACCAGGCCAAATCCCTCAGAGGCTTCACTTTTAGTCTGGTTGGTTCCACCTGGGCAGTACATTGGAATCCCTTGGGGGAAGGTCTCAGAAATCCTCACGCCCAGCCTGTACCCCAGACCCCTTCTCTTGGAGCCCCAGGGATGCAGTCTCACTGTTTTGTACTTTATTTGTGACTCTCCAGATAATGGTAAAGGGCCTTTTCACATTCTCCCACACTTACAAGGGTGTCCTCAGGGCTGAGGGACAGGTATAGGCATTCTCCCTGGAGACATTTCCACCTTCAACCAACCACCTTTCAACCTACAGGTCTGGTATTCCTTATGATTACAATGTGCTTCCTATGAATCTGCCTTTGGCTTCTTTTTTAACACCTAGGTCAATGTTCTGTAATTAAGCACTTAACATCCTCTGAACAGTTCTACAGATGGAAGCCTTCTCATAATTCTCCATGAGACTCAAAGCAGCTTTTGTGCAGGCTCCGCCTATGGTTTTTCTTCACAGTGCCTTAGTTCTGATTCATGCTTGGTATGGAGTACTCCACAAGCACTTGTGGAATAAATGGCACCCCCGGGACCTGGCCCTTCTCCTACTCCTACTTAACCCAAGTACATATGTCACAACTGCTCAGCTGCTAGCCCACAGCATCTGCTGTTGACTAACAAATAATAAGGGTAAGTATTACTTAACCCACTCCTGATTCTGGGTTTAGAGACATGCTGGTCACGAAGACAAGCAAGTGCAGCTTTCTTTGGTTTCCTGGAGCTGAGCTCTGAAGTCCCAAACCTGAAACTTAGCCTTCAGCAAACCAGGGTGAGAGACTGATGCAAGTCAGATTTCTCCAAAATGCAGCAGAGCAAATTTAATGAGGAGCATTCCAAATTCTTCCTTCTCCTCACTTCTTTTTCTATCCATGGCGATGGAAAAGGCCACACTTGTTGGGGTTTTGCTCTTGGGAATTGAAGAAGGCACCACATAAGTGTGAATGAGACTTAGAAGTGTGAATACAATCCTTGGCAATGAATACTGCTCTATGGTTGAGACAAAAGATTCTTTAGGCAAAGGCACAGGTGGCACTATGGTTGCTTTTTAAGTCTGCCAAGTATAATGGGGAATGAATTCTGAAGTGCTGCAGTTAGAAGTGACAATGCTCAACATACATTATTGATGATACCTGGTCCTGGGGCAAGTCACTCGGATGATCTTCAAAAGCACTGGTGGTCCCAGGCTCCAGCTTTTCCTAGGAAAGGCCCCAGGCTCCTCTGTGGACAGTTGAGTATCTCACTGTCTTAGCCCTCCACACCTACCTCCAAGCTGCCCTATTGCAACCTGCTTTCATGCACATCCCGTAAATATACCCATTCACGTGGTATGATTTCCTTTAGTACAAACAGCTAGCAGCAATGCTGTGAGCCCTGAAGCCCCTACAGGCAGAGTATGCTGAGGAGCTGGACAGAGGTATATGGGTGGCTGAGACTGGACCCCAAGTCCACTTGCAGCCACATTATACCATACCAAGGGATCCATCCAAGCCTGGTCATGCTCTTCTTTACTGTTTCCAGCTACCTTCTGCAGGGATTCCTCCCTCAAGAACACATTCCAATTATTGTTTGAACCCATCTCAGCCAATATCTCCTCTGTGAAATTGTTCCCTGGCTTTCTAAGTAAGGGTAACCATTCTCTAGGAAGTCTCCGAGTATGCACTTGAATTTCTTTTATAATCATGTTGCTAATCACTTTCAGATTGGAATCCTGGCTCTGCCACATTTATTCTATGTGACACTTGGACAAGTTTCTTCACTATTCTAAGCCTTAGTCTCCTCATGTAAAAAGGGGATGCTAGGATCACCTCAGGGGGTGGTAAAATCTGGGTTAGCCCTGGGTTAAATTTCCAGTCCTTGAAACACACAAACAAACAAACAATAGAAACCTTCATGGGTATCTGCATATAAACTTACCATAAATTTTACTGATAAAAAAGCAGAGGCCAGTATTATGGTTTACATATGAGGTGTTCCCCAAAAGCTCATGTGTGAGAAAATAAATTAGTTTTCAGAGGTCTAATGATTAGGTTAGGAGAGATGTAACCAAATCAGTAGATCAATCTACTGACATGAATTAACTAGATGGTAACCATAGGCAGGTAGGGTGTGGCTGGAGGTTTATATTTTGTGCCTGGTGAGCAGAGCTCTCTCTACTTCCTGCTGTCATGTCCAGAGCTGCTTTTCTCTGCCATGCCCTTCTGCCATGATGTTCTGCCTCACCTTGGGCCCAGAGCAATGGGGTTGCTGACATTGGACTGAACCTCTAAACCATGAGCCAAAATAAACTATTCCTGCCTAAGTTGTTCCTGTCAGGTCTTTTGATCACAGTGATGCAGAGCTGACTAAAAGAGTCAGTAAACTCTGGCCTAGGGACTGGTACCTGCTTTTGTAAATATAATATTGTGACACAGCTGTAGTCATTCCTTGACACCTACTCTGTGGCTGCTTACCCACTAAGAGTGGAGTTCAAGCTGCAGCTGAGACTGTAAGGCCTAAAATACTTATAATCGGTTCCTAAGAAAAAATTTCCCAGCATCTGATTTAAAGAATATATAACTCACAATTCCTAAATAATACTAAAGCACAAAATATTCTTTTTTTTTTAGTTATCAATGGACCTTTATTTTACTTATTTATATGCGATGCTGAGAATCGAACCCAGTGTCTCATCCATGCTAAGCAGGCACTCTACCACTGAGCCACAACCCTAGCCCCAAAATATTGTTTACTGTAAATTTTACATGGCTAATGGATTCTCACAAATGCTTTTGTTGATTTCTGCTGACCTGTTGTGCCCACAGCCCCATGATAGTTGTGACCGATAAATGAGTGGAGTTTCAAGGTGAACGTTAGTTAATATTTTCATTTACATTAATAAGATGAAAGTAAAAATAAAGATCATACAGAAAATTCATTCGTTTAGAGAAACTTAGTTTTATAAACATTTTTCTTAAGTCTAGAGAACCAACCCCCAAAAAGTCCCTATTTGTAGTATTTGCTAATTCCTCCCGCCATAGTTGTTTGACTCTGTAAACATAATGTCACTGAATGTGGAGTCGGAAGACATACAAACCGGTATGAGGCATCCCTTATGAGGCATTTCCCCAATAAAGATAAAATAAATGTGCAAAATCTCTAGCGTGCGGATAACACTGCAAACTCTCTAGAGTGCAGATGACACACTCAGGAAGTAATAGGTTTTGGATACTTATACTCCTAAAAATAAAATTTGTTTAATTGCATGCTTAAATAATTTAATTTTCTTTTAATAAGATGGGATCTGGTCATCTTACCCAATCTGGCATTAACCTCATGGGCTCAAGCAATCCTCCTGCCTCAGCCTCCCTAGTAGCTGGGACTACAGGTGCACCCCATTACAAATAGCTTTACAATTTAATTTTTGATAATGGTCAATTTAACAAATGACTCACAAACTTCTAGAAAATGAAACCATCAGTTTTCATTAGTGGGTATGGTCTGGCTCCAGCACACACTGCACAGAAGCAGAGCAAGAAAGTAACAACCAGAGGTCCTAATGGCTCAAATGAAGGGGCAGTAGATGGAGGAAAGGAGATGGATTCAAGAGCTATGATGAAGGGACAATCTTCAGAACTAAGTGGCTTCCAGAATACCAGGGGCTCAGGAAGGCAAGGATGCTAAGGGTGGTCCCATGGTTTAGGGTGTGGGTAGCTGACTGGATGTCATCCTATTAGCCAAGTCAGGGACAACAGGATAGCAGGCACAGATGTGGGGAGAGACACAGTGGCTTCCCTTGTCAACATCCACCACTGGACCAAAGTGCCAGGTGGTTGCTGCCACTCACTTAGTGAATAAATGGCTGCTCAGGCTAAGCCAAATGTTAAAACCTCAGCCTTTCTCCTTAATTGGAACTGAATGAATCCCTTCTGAAGAGTTAGACACTAGCTATTGCCTTGAAAAAAGAAAAGTTTCCAGAGAATACTAACACTCATAAATTCCACACACAAAAAACTGTCAATGAGTAAAATGTTAACCAAAGTCAGGTCTTAGGTAATATAATGGGCAAGTCTCCAGAATGAGCAGAATCTTGCAATAGTCTCAATGATACAACTCATAAAAGTGGGAACTCTGAAATTAATTAATTCCAGAGGCAAAATCCTCCTCTTCAAAGGCCAACATTGTATCATCTCTTTAAGTCCTAGTTATCATATGCATTAGAGATAAATAACATTACTTTTTAAGAAAAAGCTCAATTATGTCTGTTTCTCATTCATTACCAAACCTAGGTTACTTTTCTTAAGTCAAACTAATTTTTCTGTATGTTTAGGCCTCCAGTTTTGAGGCTAAATTGAGCAGGTCCTCCCTGTTGGAGCAGGTTATTATAGGTGAGGGGGCATTAATGGTTTCATCAGAGGGAAACTTCATTTACAGTTCAGACTTATCATTCTCTCTCCCCCCTTTCTCCCATTCTATACTATACGCCAAATTCCTTAGAAACATCTAGTGATGTGGCAGAGAGGACAAGATGAGAGAACAGTGAAGGCAAAGAAACCCCATATAGCTGTGCAGAGCACAACTCCAGACCTGCTGCCCTGCTGGCCACAAGAGGCTGGAGATTCTCTGCCAGGGTGAAGAACACCTGAGTCTACCAGTACCTATGCAGCCTCCTCCCACACTGTGCTTAGCATAGGTACATAGGCTTAGGATGCCCTTGGAGACATCATTAGTTAAACAACTCCCTCTCAAATTCAGACCTCTGGTACTCACAAAATGGGTCAGGACCAGTTTCAGTAGCCCCCACCAATGCCTGATATGAAATTTTCTCTCCCTCCTCTGAACCAAGACATTTTCATGCATATGATCCCACTTCTCAATGTCCCTCCTATAAGTTCCTGAGTCTTGTACCCTCAGAGGCTCCCATGGTCCCTGACTTGCAGCAAGTTCTCCATTCATGTCTGTTCAAGGCTTGGTTATTTAAAATGTGGTTTCTCAGGGAAAAACAAATGTGGTTTTGCAACATCAGAGGTCTTTCTTTAAATAGCTTCTTGTAAATATGTACTAAAGCTAAATGGAAAAATTTGGACAATTTTGTTTACTTAGTGGCTTTACCAAATATACCAACAAATATTTCAGGACACCTGCTGTGAGTAAGGTACACACATACAAACTCTATATTGTGGTAATATGTCAATGACACAAAATACGCTTCTAAATGTAAATGGCCACTTTTAGAGGCAGCTGAGGTCATGTTTGCAGCTATAGTAACCTTGTCTTCAATTTTGTTTTAAGAAGTTACACTTGGATGTGTGCCTTGAAGAATAGCAAATATTCTTTGTCTTACCACATGAGACATATATTGGTTACATAGATAATAATTCGGTGGAAGGGGAGACCTGGAGGGCGGGCCACCTGGAGGGCGGGCCAGAAGAATACTAAAAACAATTTTTTCTATTTTTAACTCAGGACAGACTCTGCCCATGGATTAATGATCAGAGTTCACACCATCCCAATCTCAAAGCCATTCATCTTGGCCTGTAGCTCTCAAACTTTGGCATGTTTGAAGGCTTGTTAAAACAGAGTGGTAGGGTCCAGCCCCACAGTTTCTGATTCTGAAGTTCTGATTTTGAAGTTCTAACAAGTTTCTAACAACATTGCTGCTGCTGCTGCTGCTCCAGGGAATCATACTTTGGGAATCATCCATCCAGTTCACCCTCCAGTGAATTCCTTGGACAGTTTTTCCCATTGAGTGCTCAGTCCAGTTCTACTCCCCACCCCGCTTATGGTGGGGAACTTACTATCCACTAAGACTGTGAACTTTGGTCAGTTCCATTAGATGACCTTTCTTCCTCATCTTAAGCCAAATACGAGCCATGCCTTAAAACTTCCCCCTGCTTTTGCCTCCAGGGCCTGGACCTTCCTTCCTTCCACGAAGCCTTTACAAAACTGAAGATCTCGTTCTCTCTTTCCTGCTCCTTCACACCTCATACCCTTCAGATTTTGCTTTAGACACTTCTGTCATAACCTTCTTTATGACTGTGACAGGGAAGTTCTATTTTTTCCTAATTTGTACAATTTCAAGATTAAATAGCTTATTATAAAGCAAAATATGCATGAATCCCAAAAAGTTGTATCCCAAAGTAAGATTTCAACATTGTAAACTTGACTGATTCAGCTCTTTCTGTTCTCATATGAATTACATACATGAAAGTGCTGTTGAAGCTGTGACTTCCAAATGTCAGGTCCCAGGCTAATAGTGGTCTGTGACAATGTGTACATCAGTTTGCAGTGGAAGAAACCTGTTTTTCCATGAAGCCTAATTCATTCTAGTTAAATAGCTGCTCTCCATTCAGAGATTATACCCTTTCTATTTTTCATGGTTGAAATAACATTCTTGCCATGAAATAAGGTTGAAAAGGGGGTCAACAGAGTTCTAGAAATCAGGGCCCCCATTTTCAAGCCCTGTAAAGCCCTGTACAAAATCAGGTCAGATTGGTCTCATTTTGCTCTCATTCAGCTGTTGTCTTGGATCCTTGATTAGCCAGAAAGCAGAACGCTTCCTCCGAGTCTGGCCACATCCTTCCCCTGGGTATACCTCCCACTGTGGAATAGAATGGGGACATCTTTCCTGGAGCTGCTCATTGTATGGCCTATGTTCCCTGACTTGGCAAAAGAACTGCTCCCTCGTATAGTACAGGAGACACCTGCAGCTCCCGGAGGGCTTCTCCACGGCCCTGTGTGTCATCCTTCCATGAGAAGAGGGATCAGGCCACCTGACAGACACTGCCAACTGCAGCCCTATTCTCCTCTGCCTCCTGACTTCCCATGTTCTTTCCCAGGGGCTCTAAGCCTAAAGGAATGGTAGCCAGGAGGCCTCTGCGCTTTGACAGGCTCCCCTTGCTCAAGCCCTCCCCTTTCCCAGGCCAGGTTCTGGTCTGTCTTAAGAGGATCCGATGTAATATAGGGGTTCAGGATACCTCCTTTTCCCTACGCAGTCTCACTCTTGGGCCATGGCTGCAGGTCCCTGAAATTTCAAAGTTTTAGTCATACTTGAATTTTGATTTTGACCTGGGGAAAATACAAAGGGCTCTGGGGACCTATGTCCTCACATCCTTAGGATGCCAGTCTAAAGGGTGGAGACATGCTTTGAGATAGGACATGAGGTTAACATGAAGACAGAGGGTGCCCTAAGTGTGTGTGTACTATGGCAAGGGGAGAGATTCTTGGGGATCTGGGATATTACTGGCCTAAGAAAGTAGGAAATTCAAGAAAAAATTCATCTTCTAGAAACGAGGGGTCAGCAACCTTTTTCTATAAAAAGTCACATAGCGAATGTTCTAGGCTTTGCAGGCCCTGTGGTCTGTTGTAACCGCTCCCCTCTGCTGTTGTGGTGTAACAGCAGCCACAGAAAGCGCGAGTGAGTTCTAATAAAGCTGTATTTACAAAGCAGGCCACCTCTGACCTGGAGGCTGCACTTTGTTGCCCTCAAAAACCCTTTGCCAGCCTCCCTAGGCTCTGAGTTTCGTGCTTTTTCAGCAGTCAATTGGTTCTCCCCCCGTGTTATATTTTGTTTTGTTCAATCTGTTTGCTTGTCCATGACCCTCATGGCTTCTGAGGCCAAGACTCCGCATCCCTTGTGTCAGCACCGAGCAGGTGTTTTGTACACATCTGGGGAGAAAGCGTGTGTGGTGGAAGGGGAGAAAATGTTGATAACAGACAAACCTTGCTGAGCATTTCCAGTCTCTTGGCAAAAAGCTACAGGGCTCACAGAGGAAAAGGAATCTTTACTGATGACAAACACGACCAGGAGTCAGCTGCCTGGCTTACAATTTTGTTCCTTGTTAAAATTCAAACCCACGGGGCGATTTTGACGTCAGGGCTAAAGCCCAGAAAGCAGCACCACCGGAACACCAGCAGACAGGCTGGTCCTCATCCAGGGAGCCCTCCCCAGCACACAGCCCGTGGCCATGCACTCCAGCCTCCTTCCATGAGGAGGAAAAGCACTGTAGCCAGCCAAGGGGATAAAAATGCTTTATTATTGGAAAATCTAAGAGTCTCTCTAGGCCTGTGCAGCACCATTAGGTGACGTCAATGGCTCAGGGTATCCGAGCTCTGTGTTTCTACTCTTCTCAGAACAGCAGCTGATTCATGGCAGTAAAGGCATTTCTATTTAGAGCTGCAGAAACGAAGAGGTGGTCCCTTGCTCTGCATCCTGAAGTCCTGTGCTAAGAGATCGTCCGCTCTCCCTGTGCAGCAATATTCATAGCTGGCAGGAGGACAGAACTGAGACTCCACTTCACTGAAGCTAATCAACAGGTGGAGGGCCTAGCATGTGTCAGACAGGTGGGCCCCAAAATACTGGTGGCCCTCCCTAGAAAGGGGAGGGGAGGTTAGCACAAGAACAACTGTGAACAATGGTGGGGGAGGCGGTAATACAAAGGAAAGAAGTTGCTCTGGGGAGCAAGGTGGTTCTTAACACTTCTTGGGTTGAACCATGGAGAACTGGTTTGATTCAGACATGTAGAATTGCAGAGAGAATGGTACCAAGGAGAACGGAGGCCCCATTCTGAGTGAGGTCAGATTGGTGGGCAAAGTGGATCTGTGTCCTCTACTGTCGGTCCATAGCACAGAAGCAGTGGTTTGCACTGCTTGCGTTCAATAAAAGACACACCAGGATTACCTGTCCCTTTCCCTCCCTCTGCCTGTGTCACCTCTCATGCAGACCTCATTTCCCCTCTTGGCATATCTCAGAGTGGCTGTTTGAAGATTTCTTTTTTTTTCCTATGAAAGTCATTCCCTTTCTTTCCCAGAGGTCTCCAAGGATTTGTCTCTCTATGTGATTTTAGGGTATTAACTGAAAATTTCCTGCTTTCAGATTAAATTCTCAGTGCTGAAGAAAGCATTTGGAGTTGGACTAAACATTATGAACAGGCCGAGGCCATGGATACCTCGATGCCCTGAGGCACCAACTGACCCAGTCCCACTCTCCCTTGGGAGCCTCTCCTTACTGGAAGGAGCCCAGGTGGCTATAGTCCTTCCGGCTCAGGTCCACCTCCTCATTTGACCAGGCTTCACCTCATTCTGCACCTCACAAGTCTCTACCATATATAAATACAATGGATTCCTCCCTGGGTGCTCTCAAAGTCTCATAGAGACACTATCCCTTCTTTAAAAATCTTCATCAAAGGCCATATTTTATAAATCTTCAAAAACAGATCAGCAATTATGTTTGTTGTATACTTTTTTTTTTTTGGTATCAGGGCTTGAACTCAGGGGTACTAGACCACTGAGCCACCTCCCCAGCCCTATTTTGTGTTTTATGTAGAGACAGGGTCTCACTGAGTTGCTGAGGAAAAGGAAAAGGCACTTATATAAAAAGCGCCTCGCCATTGCTGAGGCTGGCTTTGAACTTGCGATTCTCCTGTCTTGGCCTCCCAAAGTGCTGGGATTACAGGCATGCATCACCATGCCTGGTTTGTTGTATACTTCTTAATCAACAAATTACAAAGCACAAGGTGAAAAATCTACCTGATGCAGTGGTAAAAGTATAAATCAAGTAGAAAAAAATTACTCTACCCAGGATGCTCCCTATGATAAAACTACCTTAAAAAGTTCCTGAATATAACAACATATCAAAATTGCTATTTTAGAAGACGGCATCCAAATGTATTGCTCTACATGATGTCATGGTCAGAATGATAAGTACTATTTTGAAGTTATTTCTGATCATTTGTAGTGGTGAAATGCTCGAGTGAATATATACTTTATATTTGTTTACAAGATTGAGATAGAAAGTGGAACATTTTTTGTTTTGAAGAAGAATTTTATATCATAACACATATCAGCCTGGAGAGTCAGGCATAAGGCACAGCATAACCGATGTGCACTCCAAACAAAGACAGACAGACTTGTAGAGGAATTTGGTGGGAAAAATCTGTCAGAGGTATCTAATTTTCTCATAAACCTTCTTCACTGGCAACTACAGAAAGATATGGAGAACGACAAGCAGAGGACAGTGGTTGAGATGCGACACATGGCCAAGCTGCCAAAACAAACAGAGGAAGCTGAATACTGTACCTGTTTGTTATTGTCAGTGGTACAACACAGCTTCTTGAGGGAGACAAAATGCCTAATTTTCCTAATAATATAAATAATCAGTTATTAGTCAGATAGGAGAGGATTTGACAAGTCAACAAATGAAAACATCAACAGAGTCTTCTTCTTAGAGCAAAACCCCAGGGTCCCTCTGAGGGCAAGTTTAGAATTCAAACAAAACCCAAGCCACAGGAAACACACTTTCCACCCTGGGTGCACACAGGCCTTTAAACACAAGCCTCCCTGGTCATTCTAGCCGGCTTGGAAACCTTCCTGATGAGTATTCCATTTTGCAATGGCCTCCTGAAGTTTGGTGCCTAGATATCTTCTGTGATAGAATGAAATGTTGCTGCAGATAAATTGGTTTTCATTCAGCTGACATGAATAATTTTATTGCTTATATAAAAAGCTAAAGACTCATCTGGACAATGACCAAATTTCATGGTTGCTGTTTTTACATTAAATATTCCATATTATTTCACACTATGGTTGTCATAATGATGGTATTTTTCAGGCAAAGAAAAGTCCTCCTATTTCAAGGTCATGGGCAGAATCCTGAAACTCAGACTGTGGTCTTGCTCACCAGCACAAGGGAAACCAAGCAGAAGATAAGAGGTACACCAGCCCTGTGCAAAAAAAATCAGCTCAGGATGGATTTTCTACCAAGAGTAAAACCGTGAAATCCAGAGAGGATGTTAGAAATTTATATCCGAGAAACCTTTGGTTTCTCTGTCTTTCCCCGTCTCTGTCTCTTTCTCTCTTTGGTTTACTTTTCTCTAGATGATTCTGAAGAAAGCATTAAAAATATTCTGTAATGAGTTTCACTCAAATAGGACAGGGTAAAATTTCCCTATTTTTAACCAAAAGAGCCTCCGATAGCTCACTGTCTACAATTAGGGGAAATAACACTGGAAATTGTGTCTGGATAAAAGAATTTCTTTCATCTGTCAAATCAGAAAAAAAATTATTCTGACAGCAATTACCAGGCAATAGCATGTCTCTTCTGCTTTGGTTATCCAATGATTTTAGTCACACACACAAAGTGATTTTTAGCTTCACTGTTCTGAGAAGATAGTCTAAGGATGATGACAGAAACAACATGGCAGCCATGGGCATTATCTTTCTTCCATGGTTCTGTGCACTGATGGCTGGTGAGAATGGCCACTCTGAGGTGGTGCCTGTCAGGAGGAAGGCCTGGGGGCAGTCTCCTCCCTTTGGCTGGGAACCTTGGTCAGGGGCCTGTGAGTGCCCACAACATCCAGAGTCAAGCCAGAGGGGAGACACAAATTACAAAATGGCATAAAATACCAGGTGGTGGTTTCCGAACAGACAGAAGAATAATTTTTAAACTAACCAAACAAGTAAAATTGGAGGGGAAATAATCTACAATTGCTGCTGAGTTTATGGAATATTTAGTTTTCTAATCATATAATGATTTGCAAGGAACTCAGGTAGTCTGGGAGTCATACATGGGACTTTCTGGTTCCAGTCATTGGCATAATAACAGCTATCATGATTCCTTCCAAAATGTCACATGTCACATGTCCCTTATAAATTCAAACTCTTTTGCTGGTGTTGACCTTCAAGCTAGTTTACAAAGAATCATCCTATTTAGTGGTCCTATTTAGCTTTGTGAACCTCCTCACAAAATTTGGGAGAAGAAGAAGGAATTGCCTGTTTTCCTATCTCTCCACAGGATTCTCAAGTAATCTGGGGTTCCATGGAATCAAATGCCCTCAGCTCCTGATTAGACACCTTCCTCTCCCAGGTCAGCAGGCTCCATGGCTCTTTCACCCCTTGTAGAATAAGCCCAGAGTCAGTGTAGAGAGAACCAACAAGGAGCTGGAGCCTCAAGAAGGAAAAAAGGTTGGCTCCCTGTGGGCTGAGATCAGCAACTCAGGTTGGAGATCACTTGTCATTAAGGGGAAAAGACAGCCTAGACCTTGAGCCCACTCAGAGGATACTAGGATTAATGGGACCACATATGATCAGGTGGGTGTGGACAGTTGGGGAGTGAGGGAAATGCTTAATAAAAGATCACAAACAGGAGAGAGAGTAGGGAAACCACATTCAGAGGTTGCTGCTGGCCCAATGGAGGTGCCCTTGATACACACTACATCTGGCCCAATCCTGCTACATTTGTGGACCAAAAGCTTACACTATCATTTCAGTGTGCAAACCCAATGCCCACAAGGGCCCTGAGTCCTTATCTTCAGCTGAAAAGAGTTGAAGAGCTTGCTCTCACCCTCCTTGGCCAATCACTGGGGTGATCTTCACATGCTGTTGGATGCTGTCCCCGGATTTCCGTCTGGCATAGTAAACCCCCTGCCACTCCTACATGGACAAAGAGAGCTCTTAAATCCTTCAATGGAGGCACACAGCTGCTCCTACAGAGGTTCTTAGAAGGCTGAGAGAAAGTTCCCACATGGTTTTGTTACATTTTAAAAACCACTACATTTTTGCACCTGCTGCAATGCTATCCTGGTCACAATGCATAAAGACAAGACCACCACGAGACCAACATGTCCACTGCTATGCTGTTTGTCCTGGGTCCCAGGACACTTGACCAGTGGGTGGAATTTGGACTATCAGCCCTAGAGGTTCCATGGCACCAGGTTTGAGAAGTCTGTCTCAAAATCTTCACAACAACCTGTGAGCTTGATATTATCATCCTTATTTACAGATGGATAAATGGAGGTGCAGAGATTCTCACTGACTTGCACATCAGAAAGTAAGGATCTGGATATAATTTCTCATCTTTCACCCTCTTTGAAGCCCCCTCCTTTCTAACATTCCAGCAGCTTCCCAGCCAAGATTTCTCTGGGGCAAGGCTGGTTCCTCAGTTTCTACTGATGATGTCAAGGGGAACATGAAGATTCCTGCTATCTCTGGACCCAGATAAAGAGCCAGGTGACCTCACAGAGAACTCTGGGGTACCTCCACTAATTCTTGGGGGGGGGGGAGTGGTTAAATCAGAAACTGAGATTCTCTGCAGCCATTTCTTGTCCCAGTCTCACATATGATGTGGCTAGTGAGTATGCATATTAGGGTTGTCCAACCTGTGGCTGGATTCTTTGGGCAAAAATTCTCTGGAGTACTTTATAATGTCCTGTTTCCTTTTCAAGTCTTGTTGCTCTGAATTTTTTTTTAATGTAATTTTGGCCCTCATATAATCCAAACTTATTTTATGCTTATAAAATGCCTTCGCCATTCAATGAAGACAGTGTCTACTGAACTGGTGCACAGCAGAGAAAGGAAGAAGAAATAATAAGTGAGGAAGCATTTGGAATGCTTAAAGAAAGCATATAGGCAGTTCGGGCTCTGGGGGCCAGAACTCCTTAGAAGGAGGGGACTAGAGGGGAAATTCCTCCCACATTTCCACCATGCCTTCATCAACCTGGGTGAAGTGGAAGCCACTGGGGGAACAGGTGGGGGCAGGGAGAAGCAGCTACACAATGGATATTGAATAGCGATGAATAAAGAGAACAGAAAAACAATAACTGACCCAAAAAACCCAAAAGAAGCCAACCCATCAAGACTGACATTAAGTCCTTCCAGTGCCCAGACACTGATAAACTGAAAAACACAGCAGCTCTCTGGGTAGGTTCAAGGACAGGCAGGGTATTCCAGCAATGACAGGTGGGGTATATACATGCAAAGGATGAAGTGTCCTTTCACAAAACCGGCAATTGTATCATCATGATGAGCACCTATTCACTTGAGACCCCAAATTAACTAATCCTTGGCTCCTTCTGCAAACATTAAAGATCTCTTCATTATGACACTATTAAGGAAACCAACGTTAAGGATGGGACATAAAAACTCCCAAGGGGAAAAAAATAGCTCTGGGGAAGGGTTCGGGGAGTGGCTTTGTCAGTCCCACCCACCTTTCCCTTCTTGATGCACGTATTGATGGTGTCGAGAAGGTCTGCTCGGTTCTTATCACTCTTGGGCAGGTCGGCGAGTTCCTTCCCCAGGAGCTCCCCTTTGTGATAGCCCATCATTCGTTCAAAGGCTGGGTTGACATACTGTTAATGGGAGGAGGATACATTATCAGTGTACCCCAAAAAGACATTTCTGGGACATAGGAGTGTCAAGCCAGAAGTGGCCTGGACAACTGCTTTCTAATGAAGGTACCACTGGGTCTCTCATTCCCTGATTCCCCTGGAGTAGTGGTCTCCCCCCTGGGCAGAAATGTATTCATTCAGGCGATATTCTGGTCCCCTGTGGGAAATCAGAAGAAACTCTTTAGCAGGAAAAGAGCAGGAAGCCCTCATCTAGCCGTCCTGGCCTGTGGTGGGCCTCTTTTACCACCAACTACTTACTCTATGAAATAAGGAAAAAGAAGAACATAGAAATAAAAACAGGGCCCGGGGTGTGGCTCAGTGGTAAAGCACTTGCCTAGCATGTGTGAGGCCCAGGTTTCGATTCTTAGCTCTGCAAAATAAATAAATAAGTACATAATAGCTTATTTCAATGGACTGTGGCCTGTATTAGTCATCTCGGCAAGGCAGCAATTACATATCACGTCTCCTTTCCACTTGCCACAATCTATTAATCAGTGCTATGGCTGGGGCCACTTCTAGTCTAATCTGAAACATAAATGCAGTTAAATGGCATGGGAAGTAGCTCTTTGGGTACTAGGTTTGAGGCAGACCAGGAAAGAGCATCCCTACAACACACTAGGGGGACTGAAGTTTCTTTCCAAATTCTGCAGGAATTTGGAGCTATTGACTTAACTAATTCCTGGCTCGTGCTCCCATCCACCAATTTCTTTTCAAAGAGCACAGTCACCAGATGAGAAGCCCAGTGGAGGGGACAAGCAATGCAGAACATTGAGAAAATGTGAGCACACTGCACCTGGATCACAGATTTCTTTGGGCACAATTTCCATCTGTCTGCTGCTTCAGAAACAGTCTTGCCAACTGTGATTACTCTTGCCCTCCACGGGGATAAGAGCAGTTATGAACCAGGTGACAAAGGCACACCTGGTGAGCTACTCCCTTGGGAACAGTGTGTCCATTAACACAATTAACATCAGGAGTTGAAGGGGTGAGGAGGATGCTCTGGACATCAGGGCCTACTGAGGTGGCTGAAGAGGAGTCCATGAATTATCTTCACAGATCTCTAGACTCTTGCTGGCCTTGTCACCTGCACAGGGCAGCAATGTCCTCCCTGTGCAGGGCAGGTCCCGGGGTTCCCAGCATGGTTGCTACTCACAGCCTGGCCCCAAGGCTCCCAGCCCCGCCCCCTGCAGGCCGCTAAGCCGCCTGCATGTGTTCCTCTTCTCTGGACCTTTCCCCACATGCTGTCTGTTTAGAATGCCCTCCTTATTTCTGCCTCATCACTTCCAAGTGTTCCTCTCCTTCTCAGAAATCCTTCCTTGACCTCGGCCCAGTCTCAGGTGGTGCCACTCCTAAAAGCTCCCACTGACTCCTGAGCAGACTTCTAGTGTCTCAATTACACTGAATTTCAACTTTTGTTGATTTCTCTCTCCCATTGAGCATTTAAGCCCTCAAGGAAAGGGCTATTTTGGGAGTAACCTTTGGATCTCAGGGCTATTTCGTAAATATTTGATGAGTAAATAGATAATATTAGAAAATGTACTGATCTCCTTGTTGATGGCTGCAGTCTCGTACATCTTCAAGCATGTGTGTATATGCGTTCCCCATTGGGTTGTTAATATAGGTAAAAGCCATGGCCCTTTTTTCACACTAGGAATCCTGTAACCTCAGAATACAGCAGGTATACCAGGACATACATTCTGGAAAGTCACCCAAGTTCAAATATCGGCTCTGCCAATTACCAGCTACAGAACCACAGGGAAATTACTTTACTTCTCTGAATTTCTGTTTCCTCATCTGTAAAATGGGTACAATAGTAGTACCTGACTCAGGATTGTTTAAAGGAATAAATAAATATATATAGAATGCTTAGAACTGTGTCATATAAATGTTTTAAAGGAAATATAGATAGTTTAAAAAGAGGGAGGCAAGAAGAAAGGGATGGATGATGGATAGACAGATAACAGATATTGTTCCTACATTTTAAGTACTACTACCTAACTGCTAAAGAGCAATCACAAAAAGGCACCTAACCATGCAGCTGGAGTACCCTGAGAAGGCTGTTGGTGCCAAGTAAGAACATCTATGCGATAGCCTGTGTATGGTGACTCATCCTGGAATTCACAGCACAAGGGTTATTTTAGTCTCTCCCTTCCACATAACACTCTCAATCTCCAACTTCTCCCTTCTTCATCTTGTTTTTCAGTTTTATATTTCAGATGGCTGGTACATCTTTAAAAGTAACATGAAGAGATGCCCTGAGGGGAAAAAATCTGTAGTCTTATTTCAGAATCCGAGTTTCCCTTTCAGTGCAGCAACTCTCCCTCCATCTCCCCCTTTAAAGTGTCAACTGTCCTCACTCTTCCCTTTCTTTCTGTTTCTGGTGGAAGCTGGGAGATGCTCTCTACCATGACAGTAACGCCATCACCACATTACCTCTCCCAGGGATATGGCTTTACTACCCACCAACTGGCACCTGTGGAACGAAGGACTCCGTTTCCTTCTCGGGTACTCGTCAGTTAGTTTACAAGGGGAGGAAGGCGTGTAGAGGGCAGGGAGTCCCTTCTCCTCATTGCTGAAATCACAGCCAAGCAGCCCACCGCGAATAACACTGATTATTCTAGCCTGGACGTAAGTGGGGGAGATGTGGGACTTGTGCTTGGTCTGTAATACAAATATGTCTGACCTTCTCTGGGGTCCCGGAGACAGAGCTGTGGGCTGGTAGGCCACTAACAGTCAGCAACATGAGGGGGCCATCCGCCCAGTTTCAAGGGGCAGCAAGAAAAACAAATTCTAAAAACACAGCCAAACAGCAAACCAGGTAGGAAGTCTTTGGAGTCAGAAATCAGTGGCTACATAGTTTGGTTTTAATGCTTATTACTGGGGCTTTCTTTGACCTTGCCTCAGGGTTTTCATCTGTACTACAGGGCCATTTGTCGATTGCCCTGTAGTAGGCATGGTGGGCCACTGACGTTATTGATCTGGGATGAGGCGAGGTGTGTCTATGGGTGCCCAGGAGGTTTCAGAGGTGGCAAAGGTGAAGCTCCTGCCATGGGGGCCACCATGTGTTGACCACTGTTTTTATTGCTCCAGTGATGACAGCAGGTGCTCCTCACACAGTGACCCTGCCAACCTGCTGCAGGCAGGCCAGCACCAATTAGTGGAACGTCTACTTTTCAGGGAATTTTTTTAAGTTATAGATGTTTTACTCCCCAATAATTACAGTAAGAACACCTCATTTCAACAAAGTTTTGTCTGCTATACACATTTCCTTAGGAGGACATTTGTATAGAGTGGTTTATAATTAGAATACCAATTGCTGGCAAATAAATATCTTTGAAAATAATCTGCTCCTATATGCAGGCATATATATACATGCACATTTATTCTATAATTCTGACTTATTTCTATGTAAATACTGTCTTAACAGATGACCCAAAGAATTTACCCTGTCACCATCAAAGAAATCACAGGTTCTAACATGAATTAAGCATTTTTGTTCTTTATTGAATATCTAATTCTTAGCTTAAATCTATTAGTATTTTTTGCATACTTTGATTTTTCCATTCTTCAAGGAAAATGTGCTAATATGTGAGAATTATGGGAAAGTACTCGGAAAAGGGTAGCTCGAACTTGAAAGGTTCTATTTGACATCTACTGATATAAAGTGTTTCTTTCCATACCTGAATCACGTGGTCATCACTTGTTATTTCTATGGCTTCATGACAGTGGTCTAATGCTGTAAACACTGAATTACAGGCCCTGAAAGATAAAAAGAGTGATGTTAGTCCCTCTATAGAAAGCATTCACATTTTATCTGTTCATTTAACAGAGTAAACAGATCCCGGATTCATTAGAACCAGGTACTTTTTGCTATTGCTGTGGTATGAATGTTGGTGTCTCCTCAAAATTCATGTTGGAGTCTAATGCCCCATATAATGGCATTAAAAGGTAGGGCCTTTGGGAAGTGATTATGTTGTGAGGACTCCACCCTCATGAAAGGGAGTAGTGCCCTTCTAAAGGAGGCTCTAGTGAGCTCCCTTGCTCCTTCTACCATGTGAGAACATGGAAAGTGGCATCTAGGAGGAATCAGCCCTCATAAGACACTGAGCCTGTTGACCCCTTGATCTTATACTTCCCAGCCTCCAGAATTGTGAAGCAATAAGTTTTTGTTATTTATAAATTAATCAGCTTCAGGTATATTGTTATAGCAGCCTGAAGAGATGAAAACAGTTATTAAAGTTTTTTTAAAAATAGTAGTTTTTCAAGATAATTGCATAAACAATTATAGAAGAATATATATCTGTATTTATGATTCATAAAGAATTGTAGAGCTGGGCACAGTGGCGCACACCTCTAATCCCAGCACATTAGGAGGCTGAGACAGGAGAATCACGAGTTCAAAGCCAGCCTCAGCAACAGCGAGGTGCTAAGCAACTCAGTGAGACCCTGTCTCTCAATAAAACACAAAATAGGGCTGGGGATGTGGCTCAGTGGTCAAGTGCCCCTGAGTTCAATCCCTGGTAGCAAAAAAAGAAAAGAAGAAGAAGAAGAATTGTAGTTCAACAAAATCTGAATGGACTATTCATGTGCTGAATGAAACGTAAACACTGACACAAGAGAATAAGTATGCAGATGAGATAGGTCTTGTAAGTCCCATGTGTTGTACATCAGTGATGTTCCATTTCCTTTACAGTTGTGGTCATGGAGAAGTCAAGTCCTCATCAATTAGGAAAAACCTAATTAGGCCCAAATTGGATCGGAGGCATTCTGGCCTTTTGGAACAGACACAGAATTTTTTTTCTTGTTTTTAACATTTTTACTTTTCTGATGTTACCTTGCTTCCAACTATACCCACTAGTATGAGGAAACACAGATGGGGCAGAGTCCCCTCGCCAGTTCATTATACCTATGTACCCTCCAGGCGGCACTTTTCTTGACGACCTTCCCTTTATATGTGGGAAACGAGGTTCTCAATTTGTGGTTATAATTTTAACTGACTTCCAAATGGAGAGCAATTCCAAATCCAGTGAGTTATTTACTGTGCTACACAGCAAGTGTGTAGCTAGAGCTCTGTTATTTATATTGACTGGCTAAAGAATCCCAGCAAAGCCTTTCTTATCCTTCACAAAAATAAAACAAAAGATGTTGATTTACTAGACTGATATTTCTTTTTCTTATAAAACAAACTCTTACCATGTTTTCCACTCATCAAGGCAGTCTAACTTCACCACCCTGTTTTGATCTGTTTACAGGGGAAAAGGCAAAAAGCTTTGACTGAAACCTGGCTGTGTATTTTTTCAGTTATGGAATCTTGTACAAATTTTTGCCGTCGTTGGCCCTCGGTTTCCTCATCTATAAAATGAGTATGATGATGTATTTCATAGGTTATTGTAGGAACAGAGAGGATGATTTACGTGAAGCATGTCTCAAAGTGCTTGGAACTATACTGTATAAAAATTCAATACATGGGTAGCTGTTATTATTTGTAAGATCACAGAGTAATATTTCTTTGTTCTCTAAAGCTTTCGAAAGCCTTTGGTGAAGAGAAAAACGAATCATAACTTATCTTGTCAGTATAGCTGAAATGTCAAACCAAGAACCGCATTCGATAAGAGTAAGGTAACATGCGAGTGAAAAATTGTAGTCCACGGACGGCGTGGAGTTTCTATGTTTGCAGAGACGAGGATATCAGTGTGTGATGGTAAGAAAAACAATGAACCATGATATGGGTGAGCAAAGCAGAGGGGAGGAACAGCCTAACTCGACTGAAATTCCTGAGTGGTACACACCATATCCTTCTTTCAATGCTCCAGTCCACCTAATTTAAACTATTTACTGTTCTGTTACCATCCCTGCATTTGTAAACAATCATTTTAAGTAAGGGAAAAAAAATAGAGGAGGCTTAAGACTGTCACCAACATCACTGCTGCACTGCTTCTTGAGAGGCAAGAAAAATCAGCCTTAGCAAAAAAAACTTTCCAGGCACCTGGTCCAGAATTGAGCTCATCACCACAGGAAAGCATTTCTGGGCAGTAATGGCCTCTCAGAAGTTACACATGGAGGAACACACTCTGTGTGGGCTAATTTAGAGAGCTGGATAATTAAGTTCTAATTAACTCATTTTATTAAATGATAAATTCCTCTCTTGCTAAAGAATTTTCCCTAAGGTACCTGTATGTTTCAATTAAGTATATAAACAGGTACTTCAAACTATTATCATTTTGTCAATTTAAGCAGTGGCCTTTATGTAGGACCTTAGATCAACCCCCAGGACTGATCTATTAAACATTTATCTTTTGATTCTCTACAAAGCATAAAATCTTCAATAGGTATGCTGCCCAACAGGACATAGCAAATTCTTATACTGACAGTTGCTGTGAAAAGATACTACCAATAGGAGCTGCATATTATTCTTCCTCTCACCTCCACCACGACAAACATGACCAGACTGCAAAGTTTACATGGACTTTGAACCTCGTTTGGCTGATGACTCCATTTAAATAAACCTGCAGCAAAATGGTGTAATCAATTTGAGGAATGTTCCCAGAGTTTGAGAACTTAATTGCCTTATTCATTATCCATACTCTTCAAGCAGAAGAACCTTAACTTTATTAATTTTCTGTTCTTGGGAACCACATAACTGCTTTTCAAATGTCTTTCTTTTTATCCTTCAGATTAAGAAGTTAGAAAATTGGGGGGGAAAAAAAAAACAAGGGAAAGGAAGGTATCCTAGGTGTAGAAACCCAGGTAGTATGGGCAAAATAACTATTTCCCCCCAGGCCCCAGTATTAGAGATTGAACCTAGGGGCCCTTTACCATGAGATACACCCCAGCCATTTTTATTTTTATTTTTTTTATGTTGAGACAGGGTCTCATTAAGTTTCCCAGGCTGACCTTGAACTTGCAATCCTGCCTCAGCCTCCTGAGTACCTAGGATTAAGGCAAGTGTCACTGTGCCTGGCTTCCCCTGCACCTTCTTAAAGGCCTTGAAGGTTTAGAGAGAAAAGGCAGATTTCACAGGGGGGCAGGTAGAAAGACTAGGAAGAACACAGTTCTGTGATGGAGTACAAGAGCACAACGCTGAAGAGCAGGACGCCCGATCCTACTCCAGCACGGCCATCAATAGGTTGGGTGGCAAAAGGCCCCTGGCTCTCAGTGCCTTCCTCTGTCAATTGTGGCTGGGTGAATATGTGATATGCTGTGTCCCTTTGAAAGGTACTGTACCTGAATGTTACCAAAACAACATACACACACAGACATACACACACACTGAAGCCACCTGGCACAAGGGTAGGGCTGGGCAAGGTGGTGGTTTGAAGGGAGAAAATTCTGGACACAAGTTCACATTTGAGCAGGGGTTTGGAATGAGTGGGGAGGGGGAAGTGGCAGAGTAAGGGATCACAGACTTGTTACTTGCTCCTAAACAACAGTGCAGAAGGAGCTGGTTATGTGAAGCTCTGCTTCACTCCTGTACCTCAATGGTTGTCACACAGAGCCCATGTAAGGATAAAGTGCTCTACAAATGTCTGTTAATACTGAGCAAGGAAGGGTTCCATAGAATACAGAGCGTTGCCCATCAGAAACGGATTCTTTCTAAAACTGAGGACTACTACTGTTTTATGATTTGGAGCAAAATAAACATGATGATTTGGGTATAAACCTATACCAACTAATAATGAAAGAATAGCTGGAACTGCATTAATATAAATGGATCTGCTGAAACTCCTGATGAGTAACTAAATCATTATCTTTACTTTAGATGGAATAGGTCTCTTCGTGATAAAGAGGCATAAGAGCGTTAGATGAGAAAAATGGTCCTCATTTAGCTCAGATTATCCTAGACACTGCTTTTCATGAATTCTTCTGTTCAGCAGAGTAATTCATCAAATGTACACAGAAATGTGATTTAGGTGTTACACCTTCAAAAAGTAAGGAATCTTAAAATCAGACCACATATCATGTTTGATCCAATCAAACATGCATATTTGATTTTTTTTCTTGGTGAAGTAAATATGCTCACTGTACATAATGTTCTGGACAGAAGTGTCTATAATCAACATCATACTGCTGTACACACTATGTCCTTGCAGAATGACAGTCATGTTACATATTTAGCTGCAGCTGGGGGCGGAATTGTAGGGAAAAGTATTACATAATTAGATTATAATTATTCTGGCATTGTATAATAAAGAGCTCATTTCCCAGTCTAACAAATGACATAGTCATTTGCCTGCCTCAGGGTGCAGGTAGATGCTTTTGATGTCCTTGAATGCCCCAAAGAGCTAGAGTGAGGTCATGGTCTGGGTCACTGTCCATGTATCTGCTGGACCCAGTTTTGGTAGACCTGAGAGATTCACATGCATGTACATGCACATACCCCAATAGGGCAAGAACTTAGGTAAGGTAGAAAGGCAGAAATAGCTAAAAAATAATAGTGTAGAAAGTAAGAGGATCTGAGAATTAGGCAAGACCTCCTTCCTGAGGCCACCACCTCCTGGTGTCAATTCCACTCACCAGCTTCAAACTGATCTGTATTAAGAATCTACATCTTTTCATTATGATCTCAGCAATGGATTCAACTCCTCCAACCAGTTCCAGGCAGTGAGAGCGGGCTGAGAAGTCATGGTACTAACATAGTGTTAGAAACTTTAAGTGTTTGAATCTGATAAGACTCTCTGAAAAGTTTTCAGCACCCTGGGTCTAAGCAGATTTCATAAGCACAGCAACCTGGAGCCTTTTCTTTACACCTTTGCATTGGCTGGGTGTGTTCATTTCAAATTGGCAGACCTGCTGTGTCCTGCTTGCCATGGACAAGGTGCCCCTAAGATCTCTGAGATAGCCCCTAATGCCAGTGTGTAGTGCAAAATCTGTACCAGGGTCCCTCCTGGTATCTAATATGTGCCATCACATTTAATGTTGCCTAAGAACACAGAAACACCTTTCTAAAATAAAATGAGGGACCTGCTTGCCAAAGCTATAGAGTGTTGGGCTGTTCATTCTTTGAGGTAATGCACAAAGAATTCAACAACAATGAAATCTCTTTTTCTAAGTTTATTTATAGTAAAAACATCTCAAATCAAAATACTAAGACTTTCTACCCTCAACTAAAGCAATAGAAACCACTAGAAAATACAAACAATTAATGTACATAATTAAAGAGCATAGATCACTGAAGTAAAGACAATGTGGTTGTCTAAAAAATTTCTAAGAAGTTCTCTGAAGCCAAAAAAACATACAGATAAAAAGAAACCACAGGATTTAACTCACTTAAACATTTAAAAGTCTTTGGCAATATTCCTTACCAAATGCTTTGAAATATCAGAATTCCCCAAATATCTGAATTCCTATTGGTTTGACATTCTTTTGAAATACTTTTCCATTCAAAAAAAAGTATTTATTTTAATACTATTTATTAAAGCTCTTTATTCACCAAAAAGCAACTTATTAGATCAGGGTGCACCCAGCAGGGGGACCAGTTTCTGGAGGTTTATGCCAATCCATTTTGCTTCCCAGGGATAGAACAGAGTTGGGTTTACAAAGGGTTTTGTTGCTGGGCTCCATAGGGTATGCTTGTAATCTCAGCTACTCAGGAGGCTGAGGCAGGAGGATCACAAATTCAAGGCCAGCCTGGACAACCTATTGAGATCCTGCCTCAAAAAGACTTGGGGACGTAGCTCAGTGATAGAGTGTCCTTGGTCAATACCCGATACTGGAGAAGAAAGCAGGAGGCATTGTCATTTTTGAACACAAATTAAGTAATCAAGAAGTAAATCGTTAGAAGGGCTAGGGATGTAGATCAGTGGTAGAACACGTGCCTAGCTTGCATGAGGCCCTGGGTTTGATCCCTCAACTCCTCCTACCACCACCACACACAAATACATTATCATTACAGGGATATGCTATGCTAGCTTGCTAATTTTGCACTGGGCATAAAACTACCAGTGACCTCTCAGTGGCCAGAGACAGAAGCTCTGCAGGGCTTTCCTGTGAGCCCTTCCAGGGGTGGCATGGGTAGAGAAGAACTTTCTGCCTCTGCCCTCTAGCTTGAAGAGGGCAGGTTAAAGAAATGAGGGTCCTGAGAGCAAGCCAGAGCAAAAGTCAGACAGGCACTTAGATCCTAATAGTCCAAGAGAGTCCAGAAGCAGAATATGCCACCACCCAGCATCTGGCCAGCAGCAGACACAAGAGAATCCCAGCTTGGAACTAAGCATCAGTAAGAAGCCTGCTCATATAGCACATTATATCTATAAAGAGATCGCACATCTATTTCTTAAAGACACTTTGTGCATCCTGAGGATGCAAACAGAGTTCATGAAATTACTATTGTGGCTAAACAGCAATTATTAAAGCTAGCATAATAATGTTCCCATTGGTTTGCTTCTATTATAAGAATTTAAGCAGGATTTAGAAATGTTGTAAGGAGAAAACAGAAAGTAACCCTCAAAGGCTATTCTTAATCTTGGTCTAACTATGTAAAAATTAAACAGGAATTTTCCTAGGTTATAATTTTAAAACTGCTGTAAATAGTGGAAAGTACTATCAAAAGAAAAAAGGCTTCTATTTTATTTAATTATATCAGTGGGCCCCCAGTATAGATACTGCCATTGGCCAGCTGCCATTAGTCATTTAACAGTTTCAAAATCCCTGGGATTTAGCTACAAACCTATGAACATCCGCCTGTTGACAGATAAGATTTTCTAAAGAATTGCTAACCTTGTGGGACCGACAGCCTTGTTTTGCTACTTACCGTAATTTGAACTGTGAGCGAACTTCCCCGTGTTCTATTTGAATCAGTTCATTATAGCAAGCAATTATGCTGCTATTCTCCATAAATCTCTGAAAATAAAGCAAAGATAATACATAAGACATCTCCAATTATTTCATAGAGAGTCAAGTAGAAAAATTTAACAGTTATTCCTACCCTCAGGTAACTGTTATGTAAGCCATCTAGTAGGCAGGATGAGATGAAATAGAAAATCTGTCGAGGAGTTTGAAATGCTTATTTAAATGTATGAGAAACATAGAAGTAATACTTACATTGAACTCCCTTTATAACAAAAGTGGGATAAAATAGTTACAGGAAAATAAAAACACAAGGACTTCAAATACCTCCCCCAAAGCATTAAAAATACCAAAATGTCTTTGCTTCAAATTGCACTAAAGAAAATCAGCTCAAACTCAAAACTCAACATGTTCAGTAGGCACTACACTATCAATGATCTCTTTCAAGGAGAGATGCTGTTCTTTGCTTCTTTCCTAATCTTACAAGTACCTAATGCAAAGATCCTTTAAAACTCAGTGAGATCAACAACAAAAGACAACCGAGTGAAAGATGGTGCAAAGAACTTGAGGAGACATTTCTCCAAAGAAAATACACAAATCACCAGTAAGTGCATGAAAAGATGCTCACCATCATCAGTCATTAAAGGAATGCAAATCAGAAGCACAATAAAAGCTAGACACAGCGGAGAATGCTGTGATTCCAGTCATTTAGGAGGACTACAAGTTCAAAGCCAGCCTGGTCAATTTAACAAGATCGTGTCTTGAAATAAAATAAAGGTCTGGGATATAATTCACTGGTAGAGTGTGTGAGACCCTGGGGTCAATCCCCAGTGCCACACACACACACACATAAAACCACATTGTGCTATGTACATAAAATGAAATGTCATTCAAGCCATAAAATGGGAATAAAATACTAATAAATACTATAATATGCATGAACCTCAAAAAATATTAAGTGAAAGAAAACAAGCTCAAAAATTCATATATTGTATGATACTGTTTACATGAAAAGCTAGAAGAGGTCAATCCTCAGAGACAGAATATAGACTGGTGGTTGCCAGGGTTGCAAGAAGCAAGACTGGGAATGACTACTTAATGGGAAAAGAGTTTCCATTTGGGGCTCATGAGAGAGGTGGTGGTTGCACAACATTGTGAATAAACTAAATGTCACTTAACTGCTCACTTTCAAATGGTTAATTTTAATTTCATCTTAATTAAATAAATAAGACTTTTATGTATTTATTTAAAAAAAACCTTAGTAGATGAGTAAGTAGATAGACAAATAATAGAGCCAAAGAAAATGTAATACAGAGTCATTCATCAAAGAAGCATTAAGCATCCACTCATAGTAAGCATGAGATGTTGAAGCCCAACACTCCAAGGAGAATACGGTCTTTTTACTTAACAATCCCAAGTGATTTGTAGAACAGTCCTTATAGATATATATCACATTACTTGTAGGATATACAAGATAATGAGTACTTCTCTTACACAAATACATTCATAATGAGAAATGATTAATTCAGAAGAAAATAAGTGAAAAATGTCAAGGAAACAGACTAAAGCACAATTCTACTTAGGAATAGGGAAATGGGGAGTAGGTCTTGCTCCTCCCCCCTTTTCTTTCCGTCCTCCCCCCCCCCTCCTCTGAGTGGTACTGGGGATTGAATCCAAGGGCACTCTACCTCTGAGCTTTTGAGACAGGGTCTTGCTAAGTTGCCCAGGTTGTCCTTGAGCTCAGATCCTTCTGCCTCATTCTTTCTAGTAACTGGGATTATAGGTGTGCATCACTGCACCTGACTTGAATATATCTTGCGTTTTAAACTTATAACAGCAGGCCCTGCTGAAAGACACATTTCGTAAATTTCCTTCAACCAAGGTGTTCAAAGAATCAATCATTCTCCCCTGTTCTGTCTCACACACACACATACACATTTGGAGCAAATGCCTTCTCTCTGGTGATTATCTTCAAAGACTCCCCAACTTCCCCTAGACCTCTGGTCCCCCACTATTCCATATGGAAGTTAAGAAGGACTATGGAAAATGCATACATACACACAGAAGAGAAATACTTTCTCTCTTTTTTACAAAGCAAAGTTAAAAATGGTTAGGTTCAACTTGAGAAAATGGATAAAAACTATGTCTCAGCCTATAGTGGAGCTCTGAGGTTCTGAAGAAATATTAAAATAATTCTGTGATAAAGTATATTTTGATAATGTTGGGATGAATGGAGTTAGCAGGCTTCTCTACTACAGGAGCCCTCAGAGCATTCAATATGCTAATGGACAACATTGCTAATGTGCACTGTGGATTCTCCAGGGGAAGAAGGAGAAATCAAGTTTCCACTGATTCCCCAAACTCATTTGACCACAGAAGGCTATTTCCATGAAACACCTATTAAGAGTTTTTGGAACACTAGTGCTTCATGGAACAGTTTGGGAAATATTACTTTAGTGGACCCATCTTTGCATCTTTAACTTTGTCATGGATGTGAGTTCTGGCAAGCTATTTAGGTGTTTTGAAACAGTTTTCTCCTCTGTAAAAATTGACAAAATATTAAATCCCTCATATGTCAAGGAGGATTCAGTAAATCACTGGAACTAAGCCTGATAAATAATACTTTGTAGCTCCCCATTTCATACTCCAGAGATCCTCCCCAGGGAGAACCATATCCCGCAGCTGTGACCCCAAAATGCCTAGCACATTGCATCCCACATAGCTCCATAAATACTTATTGAGATGAATAAGCATCATTTTGAATAGAAAAACAGATGAAGTTTAATATAAGAATAGCTTCATCTTTGATAAGAAGCTAGTTTCTAAAAGGTCCAGTGTGGACTGAGCATCAGTTCAGTGGGCCATGTACACAGGGCTCCAAAGGCCTCACAGGGACTTGTTGGGATATTTGATGACACAATTTGTTCCTGCATCCCCACTAGAGGACCATACACTGAAGTCCTGGCCATCTAGCTAGCAACACAAAACTGAGTTTCAGCAAATGATTTAATACAATCAAAACAACTCAGAGAAGGGAAACAACTTCACAGAAGTCAAGAATAGATGGCATATTTGGAAGGTGCTTGGGTAGAAGTGCCAAAAAAGATTAACAGCCAACTAGAGATCTGCTTCAGCTGACCTTGAGCCATAGTAACCTGGAGAGTCACTGCAAGTATTGTATGCTTCCCTGGGAGAGAGTCCCAGTGACTGGGGGCATGCAGACTCAACTGGTAAGTGACCTTGATCAGATCTGATCTGGCATTCAAGAACACTTGGTGGTCCCTGATGGGGCTTGGCTTTCATGACCCCGCGGCCCCTAGGGTTTATTCGTCTTGACTGACTGCAAAAATCAGATATATCCAGACCCAGCAAAACAAATCCTTCCAGAACAACATGGACAGGTTATAAAATACACAGAGAGGAAATGATGAACTTTTGTTAAATTTTCTTAAGAGCATTTACACCTAAAGAATGACAATTGCTTCTCCCAAGCTTTTCTGTGAGCATATATACAGTCTACTTATCCAGTCAAGATGTTTAGGCCTCCAAACAAAACCCATCTCAAAACCAGCTAGAGAAAGAAGGATCACTGAACTAAAAGCAGAATTCCAAAGGACCACTCAGCAGACCAAGATGAGTCCTAATTGATAAAACCCTCAGTGTGTCCATACTGTTTCCCAATCATCCCCCAGAAAATGAAGAAAAATGAAGACCTCACACTTGAGCATCCTGACTCAGACTTGAAAAGGTCAGCACTGGAAGGGGGTGGAGTAGGACTGTCAATATGACACTGATCTATGAAACCTGAGAATAACTGTAGAGTTATTTCTCAGAAAATGAACAAGAAAATAAATCTCAGCCACATGGCTTCTTTGTTGATTTTATTCTGGCAACTCTCCATTCCAAAACTCAGAATACTCTCTTATGTATCCTCATTAAACCTCTGCATGTAAGGCTAGCTTTCCAAACCAAATGCCAACCATCGCGAGATGACGACAGGCACGAGAAAGTACCAGGAGACTGCTGGGTGTTGATAACTAGACACGATCGTTTCTTTTACACATGGAGTCACTACGTTGCCTTGAATCTTTCGCCTAACACTGCTGCTTCCACTTGAAGCACACCAAAGCCCAAAGCAGCAACTTCACAAAGGCAGTTTCTGCTTCTCTAGTTTATAACCAAGAGGGATTTGGTATTAAGCCTAGGAGAGCAAAGCATTATTACTTAAAGAACCTAAAGGAATTTTCTTAATCTACAAGGCACAGACCCTATCCTATTTTTGAAGGGATATATTATACCATCTCTTTGAGATTCAGGGTAAGCCCAATTATTTAGTTGTTGGTAAATCCACTTGGAATAATTAATCTCAGTCTTAAAACTGAATACCAGCATTATTCATGTTGTTATCACTTGAAGAATTTTTCTTTGCTAATATTTATATTTTAAACCAGGAATTTCACAGAATGGTACAGGTCCTTTACTTGAGTTTAGATTATCAGCAAAATTAACATAAGTCAATTATGGATCTCCACCCTATTTTTAAGCAAAAGGAATTTTTAATTGGAATAATCAGTATGTTTTTAATAAGAAAAAGTCACACACATAGAGATCCTCTATAGCTTCTCTAAGAGAACTTTATTTCTTTTAAATATTATGAAATATGCTTATTTTAAACATGCATGTTTTAATGATCTCTTCCTATCCCCTTTCTCTCCTTTTTTTCATTTCAAATTAACTCCCTTATTTTCTCTTTATGTGCATGCACAGAGCTTTTCCTCCAATCAAATTTCCACCTTGAGAAACCTGGCAAGCCTAGCCATTTAGTTTGTGGATAAGTCTCCTTGGAATCATCAGTTTTAATCTTCAAGTTGAATATCAGTGTTTTTCACATCGTTGTCACTCAAAGAACTTTCTTTTGCTGATGGTGGTGGTGTAAACCAGAAGTTCACGGGATGCTACAGACACCATGGGCCTATCTAGAGCATAAGCTGTGGCCAGGCCCCGGGGAACACAGAACCTCAAGTGCCAAGTTGGTGGACTCAGCTTTATATAATCACACACACACATTAAATCTGATTAACTGGACTGATTTATACAAGACTACATTGGAACTATAGAATCTTGATCTGACATAATAAGATGTATTTTTATGTCATTATATATCTGTTGCTAAGATATATGTGGTGGAGGAAAAAAAGCAAAAAGCTTGACTAGCAGTTGCTCATTATAATCCAATGAAAACACAGCTACTTCCTTTCCTTCTCAGTTTTGGGGCTCATGTCCCTTAAAAGTTCCCCTGGCTATTTGCTTTGCTGTTATGGGAGAGTTAGAGGGACGTCCCGCTTCACCTTGTACATACCCGGTTGAAGCCTGCATGGAGAAGAGGAAGGACCGAGGCCTCTTCATGGTCATCAGATCTGCAGCAAAGCAGAAAATGTGGTCACTCAGCAGAAACAAACCAGGATTCCTCACACTGAAACATGGAGAGAGAGCAATGAGACCACAGGCATTAGCTCTAAGAGTGGCTTCCTGACCAGCATGTGCCCGAAGGGTGCACTTGCCATCAGGAACACAGACCCCACATCTGCCTTTCAGGTGCAAACAGAACACAGGCAGTGGTGTGCCTGCAAGTGCCACCTGATCCACATGAGTAGCCTGATCCGACTGTGGATTTCTCTTTGTAGTTGGAACAAATACATGGAAACAGTACCATAAAGGACACATCAGTTATGCTAGTCATCCTTAGACTGCTGTCTCCCAACCTTCTGGAAGTATGACTCCCACCTCAAGGCCTGGCTAGGTCCAACTTTAGATGTGATGTAGACACCTGGCATTAATAGCTGCAGGATACCACAGCAAGTGGGAAAGAAGCGTCAGCAAGAACACAAAGTAGGAAAGGAAGAAAACCAAAATGGATCCTTTTCACCCATTTTATGGGTGGTTTCCTACACTAAGCCTACACCAGTAGTCTTGAGTACAAGGCAGGGATGGGGGCTGGCTTGTCATGAAGATAACCTATACCTGGGCTGCGACTGCCAAGAGAGAAACTGTCCCAGAACAGCTAGCAAGTGGCAGGAGGGATACACCCTGAAAATACGGGAAGAAAAATGGAACAAAAGGATTGGGTGGAAATGGTGACAGAAAGCAGAGAAACCCCAGTGTTCATTTGTGGCGCCGCCCATAGCCAATTCCTGCCCTACCGGAAAATTCTACCTTCTTTCCTCCCTTTTACCTCAGGAACTTGAGGTTCCGACTTCTCCAAATGACAAATCAGAAGGGGTATGAAAAGGGTTCCAAAAGCATTAATAATATTCTATTTCTTAAGTTGGGTGGCATAGACCCGGGCATTCATTTCATGAACACTCTCTCTAGAAGAAACTGTTTATAATAAAAACATAAAACAGATGAAATACCACAACAAATAAGCTACAGTAAACTTTAATGTGTCAAAGACGAGTAAACATTTTTGCTCTAGTGTAGGGAAAAAAGTGTTTCATTCTTGGGCCCATGGAGTAAGCCAGGCTTGAGGAAAGGCTGTGTGGCCTGGTATGTTTCTGGTATCCATGTCCAAGGCTCTGGGACTCTGTTAAGATCTCAGAGTGTCCAGAGGACAGATGGAAGGAAGAAGGCCAAAGGAGGCTGACCTCATATCTCAGTTTCCCCCACTCATTCCCTTTGGGATCTCATCTCCCAAGATGGTAGGTGTAAGGAACTGATGGTGACAATTCTTCACCTTTGGACCATTGACCATGGTAGATACCAAGTGAAAAGACTCAAGGACTAGCATGTAAATTGGGGACCTCGGTCAGGGCAGGACTTTTCAGCCATGATTTCCTACTACCCCAATATGACTTGGAATGCAGTGTTTTAAGTGTTCCCTGGGCCAGCTTGCCTGTAGAGTTGTTGGCTTGTCAATTCTTTCATTGCAGAATCTGTGCCAAACGCCACAATGGGACTAAGTCTGACAGGTCTTAGGCCCAAATTAAGATCTTATTCTCTCTGAAGCTAATAACAGCCATTAATTGACTGCAACAAATTTTGTCACTTGCAAAGGTTCCAACCATTGTAGCTTATAACTTGTACAAACACTTGTTTTTTTCTTTTTTCCCTTTTTCTTTTTTCTTTTTTGCAGGGAGGGCACTGTACCACTGAGCCATATCCCCAGCTCTATTTTATATTTTATTTGGAGACAGGGTCTCACTGAATTGCTTAGTGCCTCACTTTTGCTGAGGATGGCTTTGAACCTGCCATTCTCCTGCCTCAGCCTCTCGAGCTGCTGGGATTATAGGCATGCGACACCATGCCTGGCTCTCTTTCTTTTTTCTTTTTTTTTTCTGTTGGCTCTTTCATTTTGAGTGCTGGCCATTTCAGATAATAAACCCAGCGTGAGCAGGGTTTCTCATCCCATAGTCTTGTTATACCTATAGCCCAGTTCCCTTCTTCGTGGTCCAGTATCAATATAAACCCTACTGTACTACTTCCAGTCATACCATAGTCCTCACATAAGCTTTCCAAGTCTTTTCTTGCCATGGATGTAATGCCTCTTTGTTCTTAGGCTATAATTTTTTTTTTCTTCTGAAGTGAAAAATCAAGCACTTTCCCATTTTCTTCAAAGAAAAAAAGATTAACAGGAACAGTGTTCTGTCTAGACCTCCTCCTCAGATTTTCGATTCATTTCTGGCATATAATGATGATAAGTAAACTTTTTCCCCTAAGGTATATGAGAATGTGTTAACAGCAATTATATAAGAGAGGAAAACAAATATTTCCAGAAACTTGCAAAATAAATAAAACCCCCAAAAGCAAATTCTGAAATTGGTGTTTTAGGGCCCAAGACATGCTCTGTGCATTGCTAGAGCAAAAACTGGATTACATCAGACAAATGTTTCAGAGTGAACAATAGGGCTTCCAGCTGTGGGTGGGAGGTGAGCTTACGCTTGTGAAACCACGGCGAGGATCACTGTGTGCTCGGAGGGATTCGTGGCCCGGATCGACCTGCAATAAGAAAGCTCCAAGTCAAACAAGGTGATGTGGCCTTTATTGTATTAAACAAATATGGAACTTCTTCACATTGAATGTGGCCCCAAATCAAATCTTTCTCTAAAGAAAAAGTCTTGGAACACATGAAAGACAACAAAGAAAGATGCCCTTGTGGATCAGGACATCTCTTCCCTTTTTAAAAATTATTTTAACTTCTGGGCAATTATCCAACAAGGTCAGACCTGCCAATTTTCCACTTCAGAAAACTGGCAAATTCCACTTAAATCTCTCTCTCTCTCTTTTTTTTTTAATTGAAATCCCACTCAAAAAAAAAGACACTGGCAGTTCTAGAATCCTTTAGTTATCAGTTTGTACCTGGGGGTACTAATTGGGTTGAATCTTTTTCCTTTTAAAATAGTAGACAGTTCAGAAAGCCAACCTGTAATAAAAATTAAAGCACCTGCTGGCAGACACACAAATGCAAGTTTAAAGCCTATTAAAGATGGTTCAAAGGGCTGCCCCAAATTTTCAGTTGTACTGTTGTTTATGCTTAAATATGTTAAGCAATTTAGTCATCTGTTGGGGCTGAGAAACATTGCAATATGGTAACTGTCACCATAAAATGATATCTGTTGTACTAGAACCACCTGTATACAGTTAATTTACTTGCTAGAAGTTTCACAGGATGAAACTACATAAGGATATAGAATTCTGAGGTCCATGAGTCTTCTTAGAAAATATGTTTATGCCGCAGCTCAGATTCTGGACTGTTCTGATCAGGGGATTGTGAATAGGACGGACTGTTAATAAAAGACCACTTTGTCAAATATTAGTTCAAACCAGCATACTTGTTTTGACCCATCTCCTTGGTCTGGCCTCTGCCTGTTTTGAGATCCCTCCAAGAGGAACCATCATCACCAAGGATAGAATGACTCCTGAGTAATTTGTGAAACAATGTGTATTTGTTTTTCTTTCTAATGCGTCTGTGTTACCACCTCCCAGAGACAGTGGCTCCTACTGCTTTATCTTCATCAACTCCAAAATTTCCTGACCTCTCTTAAAAAATTTACCTTCTCCTTATCTTGCTCCTTGAGACCTCATTCTGTGTGAGTACAGGCTCAGGAAAATGCTCAGCTGCCTATTCCAGGGAAGTCAGGTTTCCCTTGTGGGTAAATGGTATTTGAGTGAGCTCCTTTGAGGAGGCAGAGCAGGAGGACCAGGTCAGCACCCCTCCAGTGCTGGCACAGATGACTAGCCATTCAGCCACCTCCCAGAGCAGATGCTGCTGCCAAGGTGAAGCTGCTTGTATTGTATACTTAGGGGCCTACTGGATACTCAGCAGAAGCACCAAATTAAAATAATGCGGTGTTTCAGAGGCATGCTCTGATCTCTAGGGAAACACCACACAATTCTAACCTTCATTCAGCCCCAGTGAAACAGCACAGACACACTGCTAGGCCACATTTGAAGAGGTGGATCTTAGGCAAGAGATTAAAGCATGTCCTCACCCAAACTGGGCTGGAGCATGCACTCTTGGCTTCCTTTGACTTCTGTCTTTCAGGTTGATTCTTGCTGCTTACCTCTTCTCTTCAATCCCTCCAAAGGAGTTTGTGTGGTAAGAGGGACCCAGACCTCCTCCTGGCTGGGAGACTTAAGGTAGATTGAGGTCCAAGCATGTATGCTAGGCTAAGGTGCAGTCTAGGTCAAAAGCCAGGGATCATTGATGACAATAAAGAATGCATATCTGCCAGGACTGTGTCCCCCACTGATCTCCTTTGCTGATAGTTAAGCATCTGGAAATCTATTGCCACCCTCAACAAAACCAGTAATGGTTGGCAAACACACAGTTAGATATGTAGACCTGCCTTCTGAACGGTATAGATTTCCCCATTACTCTTTTGTGTAGCTGAGACAGAAGAAGCACACTGGTTATATTCAGTGAAGAATGTTAAGCTGATCTGCTGAATGAAGCTTTTGCTTAAAGTGAAAGATTTCTTCCTGTCAATTCTTTTTTTTTTTTTAAATATTTTTTTAGTTGTAGATGGACACAAATATCTTTATTTTATTTATTTATTTTTATGTGGTACTGAGGATCAAACTCAGTGCCTCACACATGGAAGGCAAGCACTCTACCACTGAGCCACAATCCCAGCCCCCTGTCAATTCTTTTTTCCTTTACAATGAATAGAAGCTTAACTTAAATCATTCTATGTATGTACAAGGACTATGGTTTTTCTATAACAAACACATAAGAAAACTAAGTGAAAGCCAGGAAAAAGTTGACATAGTTACAAAGGACTCAATTCTAGCCTACAAGTCATTTAGAAGTAAAAAATATTTCTTTTTTTTTTAAAGTGGGATTTATTCAAATGGGAAGAAAAGAGACGGAGCTCTCATAGGGTGAGAGGGAACCCAATAAGAGTTGCCCGAAAATGTATTTTTTAATCCTAAAAATAGCATCCAAATATGTATGCTAAATGTGAATTTACATACATTATTATATAGGAAAATATATCTTTTCAGAAAGATACAATTTAAGACCAACAAATCACACATTGCTGATTTTTCTATTGGTAACTTCAGAAAAATTTTGCTTTGGGAAAATGAAAATCGTCAAGGAATAGCAAGGCAATACCTGTGACAAGAAACTTCTTCTAATACATTAATTTCTTGTCAATATATCAAAAGTTTTAGGAAGCAATTTCTCCACCTTTCTTCTCAGTAATATTCAAGAGAATTCCAGCTCCATATGTAACTGGACTCTGTCCCGGTCTAGCATTTAATTAGTGACCTCTTCCTGTCTAGCTTCAAAGCATTCCACTTCTGCTAAAAGGTTCAGTTCATCACAAGCAAACTCCTATGGCTGTGCGTTTATTTATGAACAGGCATGTGTTTGCTCCCCAGAGTATAGGCGTTTCTGTAAACAAGCAAGGGCTTGGGCCCTGGAAGACTTTCTGCTGCTGCAAAGTGGCTCCCTTCCCTCCATGTCTGAGAAGTCTGCAATGGGATCTACCCATCTGTGTCACGCATGGAAAAATTTATATTTCACACATTGCTGATGTTCATTTTGGGACAGAATAATGAAGTTTAAAATATCTGTTTTAAATCCAAGCCATATATGCACAACACAAACTGTGTGAATTTTAATTTTTTTTATGAGCAGTACATGAGGTGGGAAGAGGAATACCCCTGAGCCCAGCTCAAATCTTGGAATTCAGTCCAACTCAAATGTGAAAAAACAGGGAGGTGAGAAACATCTATGGGAAAAGCTACAGCTTTTATCACAGAAATCTCTGTATACTGCTCAGCAAGGTCAACAGAGTTTGTAGGACTATTTGGGATAGAACTAAAGATATCTATAACTTTAACCCTGAGCTTTCAGTGGGCAGTTAGATACTAAGTGCCTTAGAAGGAGGAAGGTACCTGCACACTGATTCTGCATCAAAGTTCCGAGTTTGTCTGTGATCAATCACAATAATCTCATGATGCTTATCTAGAAAGCATTCAAGGGCTGACTCCGGAGTCCGAGCAATGTTGCATCTGTAACCGGCTCTGTCACAGGCCCACCAGAAGCCATCACTCTGGCTATCTTCCTTTGCAAAGATTAGCAAAACCTGAAACACACAGAACAGAGCATTTTGACAGAAATCTTTGTCCTCAGAGACTGCACTGAAAAAGGGCCTGTGATCTACTAGTAAAACATGGGGCACTGAACAGGAGTATCTGACTTCAAATGCAGGTCCTCCAACTGGTTCTAGGGGTCTTGGAACAAGTTAATTCATCTCTTTGACCTATAGTCTCTTGCTGTGAGATGTGATCAGAAGGGCACCCCATAAGCTTAGTTCTAAGACTTGAATGATTAGACACAGATTGGTGCTCAACCACTCTGGCCGGGTTACTTGCTGCAATTACAAATGTTCTCAATTTCCTAACTAGCTTTGTTTTTAGATAAGATAAGCAGTAAAATTATTAACAGGGCAATTCACGCAGATTAGGTGATGAGTCGCATATGAATATATTTGTCTCCAAGTCCCTGTAGGCCCTCTCTGAACTTGCCACTAAAATACCTATAAAGACATAGGCACTCAAGAGAACTCAAAACAACCTCAGAAACTAATTTGAACATTCAATCCTTGCCAAAGGATTGAATGCAAAATATGCAAAGAATGATCATGAAATGTGAAGTTGATGGAACTAAATTGAGGAAAATTTGCTTCTATTTGCCTCATTGCAAAATGCAGCCCCACCCACTGAAAAGAAGGTAGCAGTGCTTTACACAACTTCCCCTGCTCATCCCCTGGGCTCAGGAACACAGATTCTCTGCCAACCAGAAAGCCAGAGACAGCCTGCCCAACATCTGAAGTTATTTACATATGATCTATCTCTCTACTACAGACTAAAGTATCAGGAAAGTAAGGACTTGCTGGTACTGACTAGCTGCTCAATAAATACTTGGTAAGTAAAAGAGTAACTACTTAGGATTTTCTGAGAAATGCAAAGGGCTTTATTTGTTTGTTTCTTTGTTTCTTTGTTTGTTTCTCCCTAAGTTGCCCAGGCTGTTCTCAAACTCATGATCCTTCTGCCTCAGTCTCCTGAGCATCTGGGATTATAGGTATGTACCACTGTGCCCAGCGAAGGCTTTATTATTAATATGAGTAAGATTACCTCCCAGCAATAGGTCCAATAATAAAAACATTAAATATCTCAAGATATCGGTAAGGTATTTAATATTCTTCAACAGCCACTTCTAGTTTAAACAATTAGGAATTGAATGGTAGTTTCTCAGCATGAAGGGCTTCTAAGCCAACAGCCAATATCATTCATCATGGTGAAATACCCAATGTCTTTCATTTACAATCAGAAATAAGCCAAACTGGGCTGGGGTTGTGGCTCAGCAGTGGAGTGATTGCCTAGCATGTGTGGGTTCAATCCTCAGCACCACATAAAAAGTAAATAAATAAAATAAAGTTATTGGGTCCATCAACAACTAAAAATTTAAAAATAGCAACAATGTATTAAAAGAAACAAGCCAAATTGTCCAATAATTATGATTACATTTAAACACTATTTTATTATTTGAAAATCAGAACTATCTAGGAGAGTAATAATATAATAATATAATGAATAATATAAGAATATAAGAACCTCATGTACCCATCACTCAGCTTTATCAACAGCCAGCTACCAACCAACATGAGTTCATCTCTACACCTCCCCCTTTCCCAGCACCCCTGTTAGTTTGTAGCAAATCAGATACAGCATCATTTCATCCATACACATCTGTTAAACACTTTTCTAAAAACACAACCACAATACTATTTCATACCTAAACTTCCCCAATAATTCCTTAATATCACTAGATATCCAAATGTACATGTTGTTTGTCTTATACATTGAAGCATTTTCTGTTTTCTAACAGCCATGTTTCCAGAAGAAAAATACTATATTTTTCAGCCTGATTTTGACGTTATTTTTCTTAGCATATGACTTAAAACCACACACCAGTAGCACTTGGGGCAGTCATACTTACTAAAGGCTCACTCTGGCCAGAGCCTGTCACTCCCCAGTCCAGTCCTAATGTCTTCAGACAGTGTTCCCACGAGGGAAAAATGGGAGATGCATCTCCCAAGAAAACTGAAGGGCACACCCTTGTGTACTGTGAGAATGAAAAGAAAGCCTTCAAAGCAAACTATTAACAAGGGAGCCACAATGAGAAAAATCAGTTAGAATAAACTGGATTGTGCAAAAAGTCAATAGCCCTTTCCTTGGTAGAGCTGTGGTATTAACCTGAGAAACCCAATATGCAGAGCTGTGCAGCCCGAGTGACAGAACTTGTTTCTCATCTGTCTGGTTGAATGATGGATTTTTAAACATGAATTTCAACAACTTAATATAATTATTTCCTTCATATAATTATGCCTCAATATTTGACTAACACAATAAGAACACAATTCTATTCTCCTGTTGGACATTTCTACAGATACCACTAATCTCATTTGTCTTGTGTCCTTTGAAGGCCGAGTGTTCCACTTTTGGGAAAATAATAAGCATTTCATTCAACAACACCTGAACACCTAATATGCCTGAACATCTGCTATGTGACAGGCACTGTTTTTAGTAATGGACAAAACAAAGATTCTTTGATGTCATAGTAGAGGGACAAAAAAATAAACAATAGCACATTAAAAAAGGTGATTGTATGAAATGTTAAAAAGTGAAAAGAGCTATATAAAATGTAGTGGAGCAGTAGGAGGGGCCAAGAGTGGGGGATGGTAGAGGTATGAAGTAAGTGGCAGGGAAAGGAGTCTGAAGGAAAAGCATGCCAGGTGGAGTTCCAGAAGCCCTGTGGGGCCATGACTGTGCCTGAGATGTCTGACAGACCGTTAGGGATACAGTATGATGGAGGGGCACGTGAGAGTGGAAGTGTGGGAGGAGGTCAAATTCACCGCAGAGCTGGATCATGTTTTAAGCCTAGGTCATTTGAAAGACAAAAAACTTCACATGGAAACTTTCAAGACAGATTGACAAGAGGGAGTTGTATTAATCACACTTTTTTCTTTTCTGTGTTTCTGATGTTTTGACATTTAGGGCTTTGTTGACATTGGAGGGACGGCCTCTCCCAGGGTAATCTAACTTCTAGAGATAGAAAAAGCATGCCTATTGGGATTCCCACAACTTGGGAGGCTGAGGCAGGAGGATTGCAAGCTCCAGGCCAGCCTTGCAACTTAGTGAGACTAGGTTGATTCAAATAAAAAATAAAAAGGGCTGGGGGTATAGTTCAGTGGTAGAGTGTTCCTAGGTTCAATCCCTAGTACATAGGAAAAAAAGAAAACACCTCTCCTGTTAGCTCTGTTTTCTTATGCAAACCAACACACTCAGAGCCCACACTCCAACCACCTCCTTTATCTACAGGCTCCCACAGGACTTTCACCCTCTGGGCCACTACTCCCCTGCCCTTTTCATCCCAGAATCAGGTACTAGACAACTAGAAACAATGCAAATGTTCTATACCGCCTGAAATTATCCAAACTAGCCAATGCTAAACCAGCTGACCCTGCTTGCCCATTCCTTTCCATGGAAACCACAGTAAAGGCTCTTGCCCATGTGCTCCCTGTTCCCTGGCTTTTAGACTGATCCTTATGCTTCCCTGGGTGGCCCTATGTATTGTGGTAGGCCTCCCCCCATTGGGGCCCCATGAGTGACAATTTTTTGAATGGCAACTATCCCCTGAGCTTCTGGCCTTGCCATACTTAAATAATAATAAAGTCTATGTTTTAAAAGAGGAGTATTTGTATTATAAATGCCCTTACTAGAGAATTTATTTGAGTGGTATTTAAAATTCCTCCCACTTACTAAAAATTTATTGTAGAAAGACTACTTTCCAATTATTTAACTTCTAAGCAAAGTGAAAATCTATAGGAATAAAAATATAATACACAAGTTAAAGTAAAAACATTATAATAATCACCTTTTAAATTTTTTTTATTTGTTCTAATTAGTTATACATGACATTAGAATACATTTATGCACTTTGGTATATCATACATAAATGGGGTACAATTTCTCATTTGTCTAATTGTACATGTTATAGCATCACATTGGGCATGCAGTCATGTGTGTATATAAGGTAATAAAGTCTGTTTCATTCTACTACCTTTCCTACCCCCACATACCCCCTCCGCTCCCTTCACTCCCTTCTATCTACTCTAAAGTAACTCTATTCTTCCCCAGCAGCACCCCCTACCTATAAATTAGCATCCACATATCAGAGAAAACATTTGGCCTTTGGTACTTTGGCTTATTTTGCTTAGCATGATATTCTCCAGCTCCATCCATTTATCCCATTTACCAGTAAATGCCATAATTTCATTCTTCTTTAAGGCTGAGTAATATTCCATCACATATATATACATAATATTTATTCCGTATGCTGTGATTTGAAGCATTATATATATATATGTATATAATATATATAATCACATTTTTATCCATTTATCTGTTGAATAATGTTTGCCTAGGTCTGGAAAACTGTGTCTTCTCCAAGATGGCGGATCCAAGTGACCAGGATTATTAGACTGTTTCCATCTCCCAGGCCACAGTTAAACTAAGGATATTATGTTTCCAGGAGTTTAGATTTGAGCAGAAAGATACAGAGCCATAGAACAGGACCCATGACCCACTAACAGTAGAGATACTGAAGGAAGAACCTTTAACTCCTATTATAAAGTGCTCAGAGGCAGTTCATTGCCACTCTTCCCAATCCATGACTTTCTAAGTCTTCCTTGGATTATGAAAAAATCTGCATTATCTTTCTAATATACTTCTTACTCACTTATTTATGTTTTTACATAAGGCAGCTGTTACACACCAAAAAAATTTTTTAAAATTAAGTAATATAGTCACTATTCAGCTTTAACATCTTATGCATCAATATTTGGAGTTTGTTAGATGTGTGTCCATATTTATTGACCATTTACTAAAATAAATCTCATAAAATGACTTGGCTAAATGTATTTCTAAAAAATCATTAAAGGCACAAAACTGAACTTGATCTGTAAGAAGGAAAAGTAAATTGTTCACGATATAAATAATATGCTCAGCATTCATTCAAAAATATTTATTGACTATCCATTATATAAAATGTTAAGAACTGGGACTAAAAAAACAATAAAAACAGCCCTAGGGCCAGTCTCTCCCCTTAGGTCCTCAGCAGGGGAGAAAGTCAGGGAATCAGATGATTACAATAAATACACTAATGAGTGGTGACCAAATATCATGTATGGACAAGAAACCAGGCACAGGAGAATAAGCAGAAGGACAGTTTGTCTATTGTGATCTCACTCTAACAACAGGAAACCCAGCAAAAGGGTAGAAGATAAAGACTGAGTCTGGGCTGAAGCAGGAAAAATGAGGAACTGTCTTCTTTCTGGAGCAGACCTCAGCCAACTTGGGTTCTATCCAGGGTCAGAACTGGCATGCTCACTTTGCATAGGAGAACCACCTCATAAAAATGACCTGAATGCAGCATAATCTTAATAAATGAAGGTAAAAATATAGGATTGTTCTGTGACCTTTGAAGATTTTTGTCAAAATATCATTAAGCTATTTCATTGTGGCTTACAATGTATAGGTAAATTTTTAAAAGGTAAAATGAGCATTTATTCCATATGCTATGACTTAAAGCATTAGAAACATTCAGATTTGAAATGTTTTATTTCTTTTTCTTTTGGTGCTTTTTAAAAAAATTTTAATTTGAGCTGGGTGCGGTGGCTCAAGCCTATAATCCCAGCACTTAGGGAGGCTGAGACAGGAGAATTGCGAGTTCAAAGCCAGCCTCAGCAAGGGCGAGGCACTAAGCAACTCAGTGAGATCCTGTCTCTACATAAAACACAAAATAGGGCTGGGGATGTGGCTCAAGTGGTCAGGTGCCCCTGAGTTCAATCTCCAGTACCAAAAAAAAAATTTTTTTAATTTGTTTTAATTAGTTACACATGACAGTAGAATACATTTTGACACATTGTACACAAATGGAGCACATCTTCCCATTCCTCTGGCTGTACATGGACAGTCACTCCAGTAGTGTATTCATACATGTACATAAGATAATAATGTCTGTCTCATTCTACCATCCTTCCCTTCCCCACAGCTCCACCCCTCCCCTCACTCCCCTCTGCATAATCCTTCATTCTCCCCCTCCCCATTATGGATCAGCATCTCCTTATCAGAGAAAACATTCAGCCTTTGTTTTTTTGAGATTGGCTTATTTCACTTAGCGTGATATTCTCTAGTTTCAATGTTTTCTTTTTTAAAAATTATCAAGCGTAGTCTGAATAATGCTTATCACCTTCTAGCCACATAAATTATTACAGAAATTAAGCATCTTCTCTATCCCTTGATGAACTGATATTTTTCTAACTTTGGATCCGCTTCCAGTATTTTATCTTCTGTGCTTCTAGTGCAATATTCTCAGAGTTCCTTTAATAAATGTGATGTGTTTTGCTCACCTCACTTCCTCTGCAGCATCTTCATTCTTTTTCACAAACACTGTTCTCATTTACGTCAAAGAGCTTGAATTCACTAACTTCTATTGGTTACACATCTAGAATGTCCCAGAGGTAGTCCCGTCAGCATTCCATGGTCAGCTATTTCTCCTCTAACTCCATTTACATTCAATTCAAATTTCACTTACAGGATCATCACTTTGCATTTCTTTGCTGTACTTTCATTTTTGTTAGCTCATTTTCTCTCTCAGTGGTCTACTTTTTTATAAAGCCATGTGGGTTTATCACTGTGAGACAGGAAGAAGCACAACGACACACTTTGCTGTCTGTACTTAAGCTGAATAACAGATAGGCATGGACTAATTACAGAGATTTTGAAATATTGATGTGGACGGTCACTGGTCATGCTGCACATTTGTTATTTACTGAGTGATTTGTGGACTGAAGAGCTTGCAGTGATGTTTGTACTTTATGCAATCATTCACAGGTCGAACACCAATGGAACTGCAATCTGAAACACATTTTTGGGGGACCTGGTGCTAATCTAACTAATCAATGAAATTTGTGCACCCTAGAACTGTGTAAAGGGCTCCTGTGCTGCTTTTCAAATGTAACTACAAAGACCTCTCCTGTTCTTGCTCCAAAAGAACATTGCCTAAACCTTCTTGGAACCACAAAGTTTAATTCATCTTCACCCCAAACATATGATGAAATAACGGCTGACCCAGGGCTGGGCAAGAGAAGGAGGGGGAGGAGTCTACTGCAGGAGGCTGTGGAGGTGAAAAGCATAGGGACTACAGGGGACGGCAATGACAGCAACAGAGGCCACAGCCCTCTGGCATCCAGAGCAGACTCTGGGTATGATCCATCCACCCTGCATCCTACAGCTGAGGACAGCGACCTCTCGAGTAAACCAGCAGCACAGCCCACATCTCCACACTCCAGCAATCTCTTCCCAGCTCCAGTCCATGTCACCTTACTTTTCTGGAAAACCTTACAACCATGTTTTGTACAAGTTTTGTTAAGAAAGAACAGAGAGATGGGCGTGGTGGTCAAGCCTGTAATCCCTGCACTTTGGGAGGCTGAGACAGGAGAATCACGAGTTCAAAGCCAGCCTCAGCAATGGCGAGGCGCTAAGCAACTCAGTGAGACCCTGTCTCTACATAAAACACAAAATAGGGCTGGGGATGAGGCTCAGGGGTCGAGTGCCCCTGAGTTCAATCCCCGGTACCAAAAAATAAGAAAAAGAAAGAGAAATCTCCTTTTGAGGATAGAAATAAGCTAAGTTAGAATGAAACTATCTTTTACTGATAAAGGCTAATAGTGAAAAAGATGAAAACAAAACTAACTTTTCCTTAAGTGGAAGAAGATAGTATAAGGGTGAGGTATTACTAGCATTCTTTCTAAGGCTGTATATACATACCTCCAAATGGATTCTCAGTATCTTCTGTCAAACAACCAATTTTCAGAATCCTCTGGTTAGCCTTAAGCCAAACCCTGGTAATAAGGACCTTCCAGACTAGACCATATAAGTTGAATCCATATAAATATAACATTGAAGAGTTGTCCAGTTCCTTCAGAGGAGAGGCCAGTTCAGATGAAGGCGGTGGAGAAACTGGTCTGCGGATTTTCCTTAAATGTCCTTAGGAACTGGTGCTGATGTGAACTATAGCTTGATAAGACATTCATATTATACCCAAAGTACTCGAAATATCCTCTCAGTTCCAAAACCTTAGCAACTCCATGGAGGTGGATGCCATCCAGATCTTACAGACAAACTAAGGCTTGGATGGTTAAGAGACTTGTCTATAGCCACACAGGCAGCAGGATGGGAACTGAGGCTGCCTGGCCCCAGAGGCTTTGAAATCATTCTTTGAGTAACCTACTCCCCCCGCCTCTGTTTTATCTTTAATCCCCTAAAATATTGGGCCAAAATTTCTAATGGCTCTGTGGTCCCATGAGAATGGCTGGAGTAGATAGAAGGTACAACGTGGTAGCAGCAGGAAGGAACATGCTGACTGCAGTGAGTTACCCTGTTTGCACATCTCCACCAGTCAGTGGTAGTCAGCTCCCCACGAGGCATGTGATCTCCAATATGTAAAACCCCCAGTACACAATGTTTTAGAGAAATCCATGCCCCTGCAACCTGGAAGGGTAAGTTTTGAAGGTCAGTGCCGCCTTGCTAGGAAAAAGCTTCAACCACAGATGAGGGGGTCTGATCCTCGTTTCATTGGGCAGCCTAGCATGAGGGAGAGAGGACGGGACTCTCTAAGCAGAAACACATCAATTCAATACACTCAGGAAATAAATGTGCTCCAGGCACTGATGAAGACCATTTGATTTCAGACAGTATCATGTTGCTATGAATTGACTGTCTCATAATACTTCTCCTACTTTTTATTTTCATGCCAAGATTGAAAAATATGACTTTCTCTGTGACTCACATCCACTCACCCGGGAGAGATGTGCTGTATCGCACCATGCTGCACTTCCAATCCATTCCACTGCTACCCATGCTCCTGCCAGCTCTGTGTGGGGCATTCACAGCCCCATGTTCCATGTCCCAATTTCCCCTGGTGAACTCACAAATGTACCCCCAAACAACCACAGACTGAAATATTCTTATCAAGCCATTTCCTCCCAAACCCTAAGGACTCTTGGCTGATGCAGCTAATTAATATTTTTGGCATTCCAGTGAAGTAACAAAATAGATATGTTTCTCCAAGGAGAAAAAAACTAAAACAAAAATGATAGCACTAAGACACAGCTTGATTTTTTCTAAGACAGTTGCAAAGTCAGTAGCAGAAGCACAATATGTGACTAGCTATCAAAGCCCCTGTTATTAGAGGGTTATGAATAATAAAACCCCTTTCCAGACATCTGTGTGTGGTCAAGGAGTGTCATGCTATCTCTGCCTCCTACAGAACCTAGCATGCAGCCTTGCACATAGTAGGTACTCAGCAGATTTTTGTTGGATGAATCAATGAGTCAAACTCTATGTTTCAATGAGACCAAGTAGTAGAGGCATTCTTGGTCCTACGTTGAACATTTTCTCTTTTTTCAAAGAGTTTCAATCATCCTGTCCCTCACTCAAAGAGAGACACTTGACTACTTGAGTCTGCTGTCATAAAGCCAAATTCATGCAATAGGAACCAGGTGGGATATATAGTAGCACTTGTTACATTTTAGCCCTTGCTTTGGGTGGTGGGTTCACAGTATTCATTTTATCATTATGTTTCAAAATGGAATATAAATAAAAAATATTTTTGTATGTTTTAATATATCAAATATAATAAATTCAAAATTACAGACAACTGTTTTTCAGTTATGGGAGAACAGAGCTGTCAAGGGATATTTAAATCCTGCAAATGACTATACCATGTTTGAAAGGATAGAAATACAGTAGAGCTTGGGACTTTGTTATAAAATTGGACTGCTTAGCATGTATTATATAATATCAAATTAAATAAAAATGAAAAACTTCCTCATCAAAAGCCAGAGTTATGCACAGCCACTTCAATGTTTATAGCAGCACAATTCACAATAGCTAAACTGTGGAAGCAACCTAGATGTCCTTCAATAGATGAATGGATAAAGAAATTATGCTATATATATATATATACACAATGGAATATTACTCAGCAATAAAAGAGAATAAAATTATGGCATTTGCAGGTAAATGGATGGAGTTAGAGAACATCATGCTAAGTGAAGTAAGTCAATCCCAAAAAACCAAAGGCCGAATGTTTTCTCTGATAAGTGAATGCTGATCAATAATGGGAGTGGGGGTGGGGAGCATGGGAGAAACAGAGGAACTTTGGATAGGGCAAAGAGGAGGTAGGGGAAGGAAATAGGCATAGGGGTAACAAAGATGGTGGAATGAGATGGACATCACCACCCTAGGTACATGTATGAAGACACGAATGGTGTGACTCTATCTTGTTTACAACCAGAGAAATGGAAAACTGTGCTCCATATGTGTACTATGACTTGAAATGCATTCTTTTGTTTTAAAAATAAAAATAAATAAATTTTTTAAAAAGCCAGAGTTATGGATATTAATAAAAGCACCACAGTATAGCCAGGTATGGTGGCACACTTCCACAATCTCAGCAACTCAAGAGGCTAGGGCAGGAGGATTCCAAGTTTGTGGCCAGCCTCAGAAACTTAGTGAGACCCTGTCTCAGAATAAAAAATTAAAGAAAGGGCTGAATGTGGCTCGGTGGTTAATCACTTCTGTGTTAAATCCCTGGTATCAAAAAAAAGTCATGGACTGGGAGAAAATGAATGTTCCCCAAATCTGATGAAGGATTTGTAACAAGGATATATAAAGAACTTCTTCAACTCAACAGCTTTGAAAAATCAATCCAATAAAAAATGAACAGAAGACTTGACCAAACACTGCATAGAACAGAATCAATAAGCAAATGAAAAACAGCTCATTGCTACTCATGGAGAAATGCAAATTTAAATCACAATAAGAATACTATTCATCCACTAAACTCACTAAATTTAAAAAATTAACAACATTGAACGGTACCAAGGATCTGAAGTAACCAAAAGTCTCATGTTAACTATGGGAATATAAAATGGTACATCCACTTTGGGAAAAGGTTTGAAAGTATTTTTAAAAATTTAACATGCCATTATTCTTAAACTAGTCATAGGCAAGAAAAAATTTCATCCAGATTTTGAAAGGAAGGTGTGGGCTGAGATTGTAGCTCAGCGGTAGAGCGCTTGCCTTGCATGCGTGAGGCCCTGGGTTTGATCCTCGACACCATATACAAAGCAATAAAATAAAGACATTGTGTCCATCAACAACTAAAAAAAATTTAAAAAAAAAAAAGGAAGGTGTAGTGACATAATCTTGCACATGGAAATAAACCCTCACATTTATGGTAAGCTGATTTTTAACAAAGGTGCCAAGATAATTCAATGCAGAAAGAGTGGTGTTTTTAACAAATGCTGCTGTGGCAACTAGGTGCCCCATGCAAGAACATAAAGATCTGACTAGTATAGGCAGATCAATCTCAGTTCTCTTCCTTTTGTTCTATGCTGCCCTGGCAATGAATGTTCATGATAAGGATGTCTCATTCTTTTAAAAATGTAATTTGTTAAAAAAATATATTTGATATTTTCCAGATATATATTTCCTTTCCTTTCCCTATACCTTGCACTATAGACAAAAATTAATCTAAAAATGGATCATAGCTGGGCGTGGTGGCTTACACCTATAATCCCAACAGTTTGGGAGGCTGAGATAGGAGAATCATGAGATCAAAGCCAGCCTCAGCAACGGTGAGGCGCTAAGCAACTCAGTGAGACCCTGTCTCTGCATAAAACACAAAATAGGGCTGGGGATGTGGCTCAGTGGTCGAGTGCCCCTAAGTCCAATCCCCAGTACCAAAAAAAAAGGATCATAAAGTCAAATGTAAAAACTAAAAATATAAAGCATTTAGAAGAAGAAAAGACAATGAATTCTTAAATATGACATGAAGTGATAATGAATGAAGAAAACAAATTTCAGAACGATGCTTAGAATGTGACACCTTTCAAATAAAGTTTAAAAACATTCAAAACAAGAGTGAATATTATGAATGGATATATACATATGAAGAGTGAGCATCCAAATATGTATCAGGGTTATTTTCAGAGAGGAAAGGAAAGAATAGATGAAGGGCTAAATAGTATCTGCAATCTGTTGTTTCTGGGGTGAAAAGAAACCTCTTTGAAACAAATAGGGCATAATGTTAATATCTGATAGAAGTGGGTGTGGACACATACCTTTATGAATATCTGAAATATTTTTTTAACAAATTACATTTTTAAAAGAATGAGACATCCTTATCATGAACATTCATTGCCAGGGCAGCATAGAACAAAAGGAAGAGAACTGATACTGATCTGCCTATACTAGTCCCCCAAGAAGTATTGCAGAAATTGCTTTGGGAATAAATCCCTTTATTTGTCATTGCCTTTATTCAAAACTGGAGTACAAAGTACATGCCCTCAGAATGACTACTGGAATTTTCCACTTGTTTGTATTCTACACAAATAGTTGGGGCTTATGTTTATTTTCTCTCTTTCTCTCTCTCTCTCTCTCTCTCTCTGCTCCGAAATTTGTTTCCATCAGATTTTCCCAAGCTACAACTCTTCCTTTTGTTTTTTTTTCTTTCCCTAGATTTGCATTTCCTTTTCGAATCATCTAAAAAGCATCGTTTTCTTTTTCCATTGGCTTTTAACACAAATAGTGCATTTCCTTAGTCTGTTTTCACTGTCATCTATATGTTGGCTGGTTTGTCTACATCTTGTAGGCATCCCAAGCACAGGCTAAGCTTCCAGGTGCTAACAAGCTACAGCTGTTACAAGGAGGCGGCTCATTTATTTAGGACTAACAAGCTGATTTATATGCTGATGAGGATTTTAAAATGATTTAAACAGGTACAAATTTTCATTGTACATGTTTCTCAAACAGGAACATAGGAAACTGACAGGAAGACACACTTGCTGTTGTTGTCAGAGCCAGGTCAGCCCTGTGGGTGGCTGAGCCTTCTCTCCTGGGACCCCAGTTTCCTCCAAGAGCCCAGTAAGCTGCTTGGCTTAAGTCACAAGGACATGAAAGGGAAGTCTCTTGTCCTCTTTTATTCCCAAGCAACAACAACAGCTCTCATTTCTACATCCGAAGCACTCCATGGATTTTGTTTCACTTGCAGATACCTCTGAGAAAAGCATGATCATCTCCACTTTGCAGAAAGGGCACTGGGCCACTGGGGTGAAACCATCCATGTGAGCTCACACAGCTGATGAAAGGCAGTGCCAAAATTCACATCCAGCCATGGCTCATGGCAAAGTCTGCCTTCACCACCACACTGCTTCTTCCTACTCTGCCTGCAGTCGTCTTTTTTTTTTTTTTTTGGCAGAAAAGTTGTTCTTCCTCACTATTCAGCAGGGACTTTACTAATTATATGTATACTCAATATGGAACCATGTTTAAGTCTTCAAGAAAATAATCTGAGCTGCGCTCAGTGACACACACCTGTAATCTCAGCTGCTGGGGACGCAGGAGGATTTCAAGTTCAAGGCCAGCCTCAGCAATATAGTGAACCCGTAAGCAATTTACTGAGACCTGGTCTTAAAATAAAAAATTAAAATGGCTAGGATGTAGCTCAATGGTAAAGCAACTCTGGGTTCAAGCCCTAGTACCTCCCCTCAAAATATATTAAAATTAGAAAAAGAAAATAATGAGTCCTCAATTATGACATTAATAAAAGCAAACATTTGCAAACACATGTATATATACTGTGTGTATGTGAGGTAAGGACGCTATCCGAACCCCTTCATATAACTATGTGCCCTGACAATGAAGCCCCTGCTGAGGAATGGAGGCATACCTGAATAGGGTCCTGCGTCAGTCTCATGGGCCCAATGCGTACCTCCGCAGAAGACACCTGCTAAATAAAGGAGAGCGCATGAGAAGTGTCAAGCCTTAAACTACAGAAATTGACATATCCTTCCTTACACAGCATATTATGCCACTATGTAGATCTAATTGGAATGATGTAACTTATGGATCTAGAGACAGGTTACAGAATATCATGTATAGTACAATCCTGATTCTATAAAGGAATATATACATTTATACGCATTGGGAATACCTAGAAGGATACACTTCCAACTACTAAGTGGTAGCTTTGGGTTACTTTAACTTTCAGGGCCTGGATTTTTACAAAACATTTTATTTTGTGGAGAAAACAACTCAAGCCATTAATTATTCACTAAGCACACTGTATATGCTAGGCACAACTATTATTATAGTTATTGTTAAAATTCAAAAGAGAGCAAAAGTTTCCCTTGACCTTAAAAGCTAAAGTATACTTATGGTTTAAAAGCTATTCCTATAGTTGAATCTTATTTTTCTTATCTTCATGTTTTAGTATAAAGAATAAACAGCTCATTATCCCTCACACTGACCATGAATATCTTATCCATCTCAGTTGAATGTCCAGACCATGACCACAAGAGGCTACACTCTGCCCTATTGCTCCTACAGGAGTCTAGGCTCTTAGATGTTCACTGGCCCATACCTCCTAACCCCCTTCTTCCTAGCTCCCTCTTCCCATGTTTAACTCCAGCCACTCATACTGTGAATCCTCTCCAAAGTTTCAACATTCTTTCATCTGTAGGCAAGATTCTCCCACTCTACCCTGACACCACTATGTAAAGGAATAAGTCTGAGTGCTTTGGGCTCTCACCAAACTGGCCAGCAGAAAACTTGAAAAATCCTCTCATGACAGCTCACTGGAGGTGGCTGGCCCTCTACACTGGTTCTTAAGTGGTTCAAAATTGTCCCTCCTGCTCCTCTGGAAAGAAAGATGGCCTTCTTGACCATGGATGTGTCCCCAAGTGAAACTGACTAGGCCTTTAAGTCCCTAAGCCAAAGAACCAGAGACAAGTTCCTTCAGCATTTCACTGCTGTGTACAGGTAAAAGTGACATGCTTGAGTTGTGTGTGTGCCTCTCTTACTCTTCCTTTCCCTGAGCAAATCAGCATTTTGCAGAGGTGTGCACGCTGACACCAGCAACCTCACACAAGGCCCCAAGAATGACTGCACTCAGAGGCATGTCCTGAGGCCTCCTGCCGCCCTAAGCTGCTAGCCCCCACCCAGCTCCACTCCCAAGGCTGATGCTATTGGAAACATATACCCTCCTTTAAAACTGCCCAACATCGGGGCTGGGTTGTGGCTCAGTGGTAGAGCGTCTTGCCTAGCACG